>QJPP01002945.1:312556-389008 GCA_003996215.1 Jaltomata sinuosa
TCACGAGTCAGCGGGAGTTGAACTCGAGATAGAGGAGATGGGTCGAGTTACTGAAGGACTATGACTTCACTATTCTGTATCATCCGGGCAAGGCAAACGTGGTAGCGGATGCCTTGAGCCGGAAAGCAGTGAGTATGGGTAGCCTAGCTTCTCTTTCAGTTTCAGAGCGACCGTTGGCCTGGGACATCCAGTCCTTGGCTAACCGTTTGGTTAGACTTGACTTGTCGGATCCTAGCAGAGTTCTCGCCAGTGTTGAGGTTCGTTCTACTTTGATTGATCAGATTCAGAGCAGTCAATTTGAGGATCAGCAGTTGTGTGACCTTCATGATCAGGTTGTTTAGGGTGAGACCAGTCGGGTTACTCTATATTCAGATGGGGTTCTGAGGTTTGATAGTCGTCTTTGTGTTCCGAGGATTAGTGATTTGATTCAGTTGATACTTCATGAGGCACATTGTACTAGATACTCCATTCACCCTGGCACAACAAATATGTATAGGGACTTGAGACAGCTTTACTGGTGGAGTGGTATGAAGCGGGATATAGCGGAGTTTGTATCTCGGTGCTTGAACTGTCAGCAGGTTAAGTTCGAGCACATGGGACCTGGTGGTTTGATGCAGCGACTTCACATTCCTGAGTGGAAGTGGGAAGGGATTACTATGGACTTTGTTGTTGGGTTGCCTCGTACTTCTCATGGGTTTGATTCCATATCGGTGATTGTGGATAGGCTGACTAAGTCAGCACATTTCTTGCCGGTTCAGACTTTTTATGGCGCAGAGAGGTTAGCTCAGATCTACCTTCGTGAGATTGTTCGGTTGCACGGGGTCCCAGATTCTATCATTTCAGACCGTGGCACTCAGTTCACATCTCAGTTCTGGAGGGCTATTCAGCGAGATTTGTGTACAGAGGTTCATCTTAGTACCGCTTTCCACCCTCAGACAGATGGCCAGTCCGAGAGGACCATTCAGATTCTGGAGGACATGCTTCGGGCCTGTGTTCTTGACTTTGGAGGTTCTTGGGATCAGTTTGTTCCCTTGGCAGAGTTTGCTTATAATAACAGCTTCCATTCGAGTATCGGCATGGCACCTTTTGAGGCTTTGTATGGCAGGCATTGCAGATCACCGGTAGGTTGGTTTGATGGTTTTAGTTCTGGGCCACAGAGCACAGATTTGCTTCGAGATTCCTTAGACCGAGTCCGAGTGATTCAGGACAGACTTCGGGCAGCTCAGAGCAGGCAGAAGAGTTATGCTGATCGTCGGCTTGGTGCCTTGGAGTTTAGTGTCGATGACTTGGTGTTTCTCTGTGTATCGCCCATGAAGGGCGTGATGAGATTTGGTAGGCGGGGCAAGCTTAGCCCCAGGTACATTGGGCCGTTTGAGATTCTTCAGAGGGTTGGTAGCGTTGCCTATCAGCTAGCCTTGCCTCCGATGTTTTCAGCTATACATCCTGTATTCCATGTTTCGATGTTGCGTCGGTATGTCTCAAACGAGTCTCATGTGTTGCAGTGGGATTCAGTTCAGTTGGATGAGGGTTTAGCCTTTGTTGAGGAGCCGGCAACTATTTTGGCCAGAGATGTCAGGAGATTGAGGTCTCGAGAGATCCCGGTTGTTAAGGTTCAGTGGAGGCACCGTCCAGTCGAGGAGGCTACCCAGGAGACCGAGAGAGATATGCGGGATCAGTATTCGTAGCTATTTTAGCCTTCAGGTACCCCCCTTGACCTTGACTTTCGAGGACGAAAATCCTTTTGGGTAGTGGATGATGTAATGACCCTTCCGGTTATTTCCACGTATACGTTTTCCTTGAACTGTTAGAGCTTGTTTGTAGCGGCCCCAAGTCACTTAAGGCTCGTCAGGACCGGTATTTTGGTGTTGGGTCCATCTGTTTGGTCGCATTATAAGTTTTGAAGTCAAGCAAGTCGGCAAAAGTTAACGTAAGTTCTTTAATGAATTTTCTGAACTTTGGGTAAAATGTCTCGGAGCTTTTCTCTCAATATATAAAGAGTTAGAAGTACCCCAAAATACCAAATCGAAGGGCTACGAGTCTAGTTTCTAACGCACAAAATCTCACGTCCAACTGATCTCGGAGTAAGAAGTTATGACTGTTTTACCGCGGACTGTCTGGCAAAAAACGGGTTGCGAACCGGGTCGCGAACCGGGTCGGGTTAAACTCGATTTAAGCCTCAACTTCACGTTTTAAAACGCCATTTCAGTTCCGAAACAGTGAGAAAACATAAGGGAGGCCTCCAAGAGAGTTCTTTAGTATCTAAATCCTGCGATGGTGAGTTGCAAACTTAATTTAAGAATTTTATTAACATCGCGTGTATTTGAAAATATTTTATGTAAAAGTTGAATTTGGTAAAAATTATATTATTATTACCTTTTCAAAATATTTTAAAGGTTTATGAAAAATATTTTTGTTGCAATATAATTGTATATGTATTTATTTTATAAGGTTTTTATACATTGTAATATTTTAACGGAGATAGTAAATTCAGTTATGTTGAAATTTATTATTATAATATAGTAGGTTTTATTCAAAATAATTTTCTATGAATTATGGTACATTTTAAAAAGTTATATTTATTATACCATGAATTTATGCAATACCCGAATATTTATACAACGGGGTAAGTGATGAGGTGTTAAACAACCCCACTTCCACGTGGAAGTGGGGGGGGGGGGGAGGGACACACCATAGTCCATACGTGGTAGCCTGCCAAATGTCCCCTTCACTTTAATTGATTTCAACAAACAAATGCTTCCTACTCACTTAAAGCATTGAACAAATTACTTGCTAATTGCTGCCAACTTTCATAACACTTCTTTTAAATGTAATTTTGGTGCAAAAATTACCACAGTACATCATTCACTTGTCACATTAAAAGTTGAATCCAATAAGCAAGATCTTGATAATTTATTGGATCACCGAAAAGAAAATCGATTATCCACGTCAAGTTATTCAAGCCTAATTTCGAGTTTGATTTTATTTCGGAGTTTCTCGGAGCAGTTCGAGCGTGGACATCATCGTTCTAGCAGCTTGTCATCGGACGACAGGTAGGTTACGGTTTATTTTCCCTAGACTCCGCATATATAGGATAAAATTGTATTAATGGGAATCCTTGGGTTGGTTTATTAGGTTGGTACCACAGACCTCGACCCCTTTATTCATGTCCGCCTACTTTTGTTCCTCCATTGCTTGTAGTATTTTCTGATATATTTTATTTACCCTTGTGGTCCTGTGAGGCCTTGTTGATTCTAGAACATAGAAGGTGGGATTTTGGGAATGTCCGCGAGTCCCGGGCATAGAATTATCCTTTTAGCCTGGTTATGCTTGCTGAGTAGCTGTGGGCCTGTGCAGGGTCGATAGGTTGATTGTGAGCTGTTGGGCAGCTACTGTGTGTGATCATACCATTTCCATGTATATAAAGAGGTTTTATCCATGTTTTACTATGGTGTTGGCTTCGGGCCTACTGACACTATTTTCTAAACCTTGCATGGCCTGGGGGCCCATTTTTTATGGAAATAATTTGGAAATGGTTTGATTTAACTTGTGAATTTCCTGGGTAAAAGAAAGTAAAATTATGTTTTAAATCATCACTTTTACTATTAACGCTAGACTCGGCAGGGCCGGGGTGCTAGTTGAGTTTTCTTGCTACTTGAGATGATTTTTAGCCTCGGTCGGACCGAGCACCCGAGATGACTTTTTACTGTTTAGACCCGGTTATTCCCGGGCACCCTTCGAGGGGTTTTTGAGATACTTTCCTACTACTTTAGTCCTGGACAGGGTCTGGGCATGCATATTCGAGACTGGGTCCCTAACTTGATACCGGACTTGTTTCCGGACGACATGTTTGATACTGAGTTTTAGTATGGGGTCTGGGACCTCCATGGACCTTGCCATCCGGGCCAGGGGCTTTGGGCTGCGTGTGCCGGAGGAGGGGTATACGGCGGAGTAGAGGTATACGGGCAGTATCCTTCCATGGAACCTACCTGCTGGGCCGGATCGGCGCCGGAGGAGGTACATACAGAGATACCATTTCACTTGAGATCTTCATGCATCATATCATTCATTGTTGAGGCTCCACCCTTGTTTGTTGTTTGTTGATTGTATGCTCCGGTAGTATGGGATGCCGGAGGGTTTGTTTTCACTTGTTTGTGTTCCTCGGTTGTATGGGCGGCCGGGGGACTGTAGGTAGACTTTTGCTATTTACTTACGAAATTGTTCTCTATTATGGATAAGTATGAGATTGGTTACTGCTAGACTATTAGTTTCTGGATTTGAGATTGATATGATTAGTTGAGTTTGATTTATGTCTCCGAGCATGCCTATTATTACTCTTTCTCTCTTCTTCTTACACTTGAGGTTACCGGTATACCGTCCATTTCGTAAACTTATTTTGTATACACTATTGTTACAAGGAACCCAGGTGCGTTATTTCTTACTTTCACCTGTGCCTATGGTGTGTATATTCTGCTTACTGGCCTCACATGTGGTTTTGTTGATTTCCCTCTGGGCTAGTTCCTGTGTACCTTTCGTTGATTTCTGTGACTGCTTGCTTCTATTCTGTCTATTACTACGCTTATATCTTATATGTGCCTAGTCGGCCTATGATACCTACTGGGTACCTTATGCTTCACATTTGATGCTCACCCCTACCCCCTGCATCTTTGGGTGCAGATCCTAGCATGGGCCATCGCTGTTAGATCGCTGTGATTCGTGCTTGGAGATCTGTTGGGGATTACTTCAGACTGAGGGTGAGCTCTTGGCGATCGGAGCTTATCTTTAGTTTATCTTTTGCTTCATGTACTCTATTACCATTCAGAGACATATGTATATATTGTTTGGATCGTTTGCACTCCATGTATGTAGTTTGGGCTCTATACTATGATACCAGGTCTTGGGGTTTGGTTTAGTTTTCGCTTATGTATATATTTATATCCCTGTTATCCATTCTCTTCGTCTTGTTCCCTTATTTGTTAGATAGTAGCCCATTACTAACTGTCCTGGGCTACGGGAATTGGTTCGCCTACTGGGGGGTTTTAGGTGCCATCATGACCGAGAAATCGGGTCGTGACACCTAGGGATCCTTGGGAGGTCCGGGTAACTTGCAAGTTCTTACACAATATTAGGTGGTCTGCTTACTTTCATAGATAGGCATAACTTATATGGTTGTTGACTAGGGGTCTTGTTTATAGTCATATAGACATGGCTGTTCATAGGGTCTGGTAATATTCTGTCAATATCATACATTTACAATTCCAATTTGATAAGAGTGACAGGCTGACAAGCTGTGATGTCTGGGCTAGTTGGGCACAGTACTAGAGGTGGTGAGGCATATGGCTTGATGGGTCCAAGAAGGGTGACCTTAGAAGGACTGAGGTCCTAGGGAGTCAGGTTTGACTGGTTAGTAAAACTAGGCTAGTATACTATGAGTGCTTGAATCGACAGGATGTCAAGGGTAAGGAACCTTGGGGGTTGAAAACACAGAACTCACAGGTAGTCTGTCATTGTTTGGCTAAGGGGTAAGGGTCAAGGTGTTTGACTTAGGATCCTACCTTGAGTCAGGGTGGTAAATCAAGGTTTTTTAGGTTGCCTCTCAGCTGGTAAACAGGGTTGGATAGTATACCTGATTGGTGGGACTGGAACCACTGAGGTGCTTATAGTGGTTGGTCAGATGGGTGACATGGGAAGCCTTCGAGTTAAGTATGTCCTGAGAGGTCCTAGTGTTAAATGTGATTGTGGGAAGGTTTTAGGTATTATATTGGACCAAGATAGATGGTACAGAGTCTTCCATCTGCGGAGTTGGCAGCGGGGTAGGGTAGGAAAGCTTGGAAGCGAAGCATGTAGGGGTGTAGTTGTAATAGTATGGAGGTAGAGAAGGATTAGGAAAGACTAGATTAATATAGATTATTGCATATTTTCTCTTGATTTCTAATATGATGGTATGTAGTTGATTCGGATTGGCCGATGATGCCTACCAGTACATGTTATTTGTACTGATACTACTCTTTCTATACCTTTTTGGTATAGTCTGGTAGTAGGATCAGTGATGTTTCATAGGTACCGAACATTGGCGATCTCCAGCAGCTTCTACTCTTCATTGCTATGGTGAAAGTTGTGTCTTCTCATCATTTCCTTGTATTTCTCCTGTAGTAGCTCTTGTACCTGTTTAGACTAGTTCCTAACGAGAGTTGTATTCATGTTTTGTAAAGGATTTCTATTGTACTAAAGTGTTTAAATATTTTTCCATGATTAAAAAGGCTATTATTCATGTTTTACATTCAATTTTCGCATTGCCTTTTGGATCGGGTGGTAAGGGTTCTCCTATCTAGGTGTTATAGAGTAGGTGCCTACATGGCGTGGTAGTTAAATCGTGGTAGTATGGGTAATGTATGCATAAAATGTACCCTCTGCAGACCTCACTTGTGGGGTTAGAATGGGTATGTTATTTTTGTTTTTGTACCACTTAAAGTTGATTGGTGTTTATCTGCATTTTGAAGGTGATGTAAAGCTTCTCATACACTGTTTTGTGATGATATTATGGAGACTAACACTCTTAAGTTTGGGCTATGGTGTATATTACTCGAAACTAATGAAACATGATTAGAATGTATATTCAACATATTGAGATGTAATTTTTTTTATTAAGGTGCCAAACAACTCGACAAATCCATCAGTTTATACTTCAAACCTATCCTACAATGTCTTTTTGCCTAATGTTTCTTATTTTGATCTTGAATGAGAGGATTGTTTCTTCCTTGCACAAAAAGTACCAAGTAAATAGTTTTAACTTGATTACATGTATACCTCAAAATACTTGTAGCAAATTAAAAAGTTGTCTCAAAATCCAACGTGTTGGGCTCGTGCTAAGCACGGGCATGCCTAACCAAAGGCGATTCTATGATTTTCAGAATATGGGTGCACCACTAAAAAAAGAAGAAAAAAATGTATGTAGTGGGAATTGAACCCTACACCACAAGGAAATAACTCAACCTTTAACAAGGTGCACCATTTAGTCTCCTTATAGCATGGGTTCCAACAGGTAATATTATACTAATTTTTAAAAATATATACATAAAATATCTAATTTTATGGAAATATCACGGGTTCCCGTGCCCTAATTTGTAAAGCAAAAATTTCCCCTGTGCCTATGGAGTTTATTTACATAGAAATGGGAAGAGGACGACGATCAAGTGTATAATTGTAATTTAATAACAAACGAAGGAAAAAATTGTCTTTTTGGCTCAGTCATAATATCTTTTCTTACTCTGCACAATATTATCTTGAAACATGTGAAAAATGAGTAGGAGGTGGCCTTCAACTCTTCAAGTGTTGATCAAAATCCCTTGTCACTCGTTGTTTCAACAACAAAGCACATTTTCTCTCTTATTTCTTTCTCTATCTCTCCCTCCTAAAACTGTGAATGGTGGAAGCATAACCTGAAAGAGAGAGTGAAGAAAGATCCTTAATACTTCTCTGCCACCATGAATGACCTTTTAAAGCTGATAATTACATAAAAATGTTAGCATCACCCAGTTTTTTCGTCTTTCACAACTTTTGTAACTCAATTTGTCAAATTTTGATGTCTTGTCAGCAATTGTATTTATTCTTTCTTCTTAATTTGATGTGAAGAATAGGTTTTGGTAGTGACCTTATGGTTGGTAATGAAGGAATTTTATGTGTAGTAAGCATTATGTGATGACTTATAGCTAAAAATGGGAATTTGACTGCAGAAAAATGACATTGGGATTGTGATAATTGTTAAAAGCTGCAAATATTGAACTTTCTTAGCTATTGTGATGCAGTTGATTTCTAAACGTTATGCAACAACATATTTTCTTGATTTCCTCTTTTTTTTCTCCTTGATTTGATTTATAGAAAGAGCATTTAGAATGGACTTGATCAATGCATAATGTATTTTGTAAATGTGCGAAGCACTCGATGACATTTGCATTGCCTTAATTGTTGAAGTTGCATTGATGTCCTCTTTTAGCTACTAAGATTCAGCTCATTTTGAATGTATCTTCTAAGAGTGGGAGAAGAGGTGAAGGAAGAAAATTCCTTGTTTTCCCTTTCTTCTATAGCATTTGGTAAGCAAAGAAGAGCAAATTTTTGTGTGGCTCCTAACAAAATGCTATTTCAACATAACAGAGAAAGTACAACAACAATAACATACCCGATGTATTTCCATAACGTGGGGTCTGGGGTGGGTAAAATGTACGAAGACCGTACCTTTACCTCAGAGGTAAAGTAAAGAGGTTGGTTCCGATAGAGAAAGTAAAGAGAATATTCTTTTTAGCTTAATTAGGCGGGGTCTACCTACTTTGTGCCTTGTTCGGGGTTGGCTAGCGAGTCGTTATGTGTGTTGATTTCTGATTTGACCCAGTAGGAGATTCTTTAGTAGTGGATCGGATTGTGAGATCTTGCATGATATTTGTTGGTGATTTGGAGACTTGGGGTTTTGATGATACTTAATATGTTAGATTTTTATGTGATTCTGGGCATGGACTGGTTATCCCCTCATAGTGCAGTTTTGGATTGTTATGCCAAGACCATTACCATAGCCGTGCCTGGTGTATCCCCGGTTGTGTGGCAGGGTTCTGTTAGCCGCGCACCATCTGGGATCATCTCTTATCTTCTAGCTAGAAAGTTGATCTCTCGCGGGTGTTAGCTTATCTAGCATATGTTCGAGATGCTAGTGCTGACCTTTCGTCTCTTGAGTCTGTTCTTGTGGTTAGAGACTTCCTAGATATATTCCCTACCGACCTTCCAGGCCTTCCACCTGAGAGAGATATTGATTTCGCCATTGAGTTAGAGCCGTGCACCAGGCCCATTTCTATTCCTCCTTATCGTATGACTCCTGTTGAGTTGAGAGAGCTTAAGGAGCAGCTCCAGGATTTGTTAGCTAAGGGGTTTATTAGACCGAGTGTGTCTCCTTGGGGTTCTCCTGTTCTCTTTGTAAAGATGAAGGATGGGTCGATGCGGATGTGTATTGATTCTCGGTAGTTGAATAAGGTGACAGTGAAGAATAGGTATCCGATGCCGAGGATTGATGACTTGTTTGATCAGCTTCAGGGTTCAGCCGTGTTTCCAAATATTGACTTAAGGTCTGGCTACCACCAGTTGAGTATTATGCCTCCGGACATCCCTAAGACAGTATTCAGGACACATTATGGCCATTATGAGTTCCTGGTGATGTCTTTTGGGTTGACTAATGCCCCCGCAACTTTCATGGACTTGATGAATAGGGTGCTTAGCCCGTACTTGGATATGTTCATGATATTCTTCATAGATGACATCCTGGTGTACTGCTGGAGTAGAGATGAGCATGAGCATCATTTGAGGACTGTACTTCAGAATTTGAGAGATCACCGTCTATATGCAAGGTTCTCAAAGTGCGAGTTTTGGTTTGAGTCAGTTGTATTCCTAGGGCAGGTGGTGTCTAAGGAAGGGATTAGAGTTGACCCAGGTAAGATTTCTGCGATTCGTGATTGGCCTAAACCTACTACTTCTACTGAGGTTCGCAGTTTTTTTGGGTTAGTGGGTTAGAATAGGAGGTTCGTTCAGGGATTTTCTTCCATAGCATCACCCTTGACTATGCTGACAAGGAAGGGTATTCCATTTTAGTGGTTGTCTCAGTGCGAGGATAGCTTCTAGAGGCTTAAGGCCTTATTGACTTCATCTCCAGTTTTGACTTTGCCGGTTAGGGGTCAGAGTTTCACCGTGTATTGTGATGTTTTTCGGGGTTGGTCTTGGTTGTGTGTTGATGTAGCAGGGTCGATTTATAGCATATGCATCGAGGCAGCTGAAGGTTCACGAGCGCAACTACCCCACTCATGACTTAGAGTTGGCAGTGGTAGTTTTCATGCTCACGATCTAGAGACACTACTTATATGGAGTTCACTATGAGATATTCATCGCTCACCTTAGTTTTCAGTACATTATGAGTCAGCAAGAGATGAACTCGAGGCAGAGGAGATGGATTGAGTTGCGGAAGGACTATGATTTTACTATTCTATGTCATCCGGGCAAGGCAAACATAGTAACGGATGCCTTGAGTTGGAAGGCGGTGAGTATGGGCAACCTAGCTTCACTTGCAGTTTCTGAGAGACCGTTGGCCTTGGACATCTAGTCCTTGGCTAACCGCTTAGATAGGCTTGATTTGTCAGATCCCAATCGAGTTCTCTCTAGTGTTGAGGTTCATTCTACTCTAGTTGATCAGATTCATAGTCGACAGTTCGAGGATCAGAGCTTGTGTGACCTTCGTGATCAGGTAGTTCAGGGTGTGGCTAGCCGGGCTACTTTGGGTTATGATGGTATTCTGAGGTTTGGTGGTCGACTTTGTGTTCCGAGGGTAGGAGATTTGATTCAGTTGATACTTCGTGAGGTGCATTATTCTAGATACTCCATTCATCCTGGCGCGATAAAGATGTATAGAGATTTGAGATAGCTCTACTGGTGGAGTGGTGTGAAGTGGGACATAGCAGAGTTCATATCTCGGTGCTTGAACTTTTAGCAGGTGAAATTTGAGCACATGAGACCGGGCAGTTTGATGAAGCGACTTCCCATTCCTGAGTGGAAGTGGGAAGGTATTAATATGGACTTTGTTGTTGGTTTGCCTCATGCATCTCGAGGTTTTGATTCTATTTGGGTGATTGTGGATCGGTTGACTAAGTCGGCCCACTACTTGCCTGTTCATACTTTCTACGATAACGAGAGGTTAGCTCAGATTTATATTCGTGAGGTTTTTCGGTTGCATAGGGTCCCAACTTCTATCATTTCAGACCATGGCACTCAGTTCACATCTCAGTTTTGGAGAGATATACAGAAAGATTTGGGTACAGAGGTTCATCTTAGTACTGCTTTCCATCCTCTGATAGATGGCCTATCCGAAAGAACTATTCAAGTCCTGGAGGACATGCTTCGTGCTTGTGTACTTGACTTTGGAGGTTCATGGAATCAGTTCGTGTCTTTGTCCGTGTTTGCTTATAATAATAGCTTTTATCCGAGAATCGGCATGGCACCTTTCAAGGCCTTGTATGGTAGGGGTTGCAGATTGCCAATTCGTTGGTTTGATGGGATAGATTCAATACCACAGAGTACAGATTTGCTTAGAGATTCCTTAAACCGAGTCTGTTTGATTCAGGGTAGACTTAGGGCAGCTAGAGTAAGCAGAAGAGCTACGTTGATCATAGACTTCGTGGCTTGGATTTCAGTGTTAGTGACTTGGTTTTCCTTCAAGTATCGCCCGTGAAGGGCGTGGTGAGATTTGGTCAGCGGGGCAAGCTTAGCCCCAGGTTCATTGGGCCATTTGAGATTCTACAGAGGGTTGGTAGTGATGCTAACATGTTAACTCTGCCTCCGATGTTTCTAGCTGTTCACCCAGTTTTCCATGTCTCGATGTTGCGCCGGTATGTCCTAGATGAGTCTCATGTGTTGCATTGAGATTCGGTTCAGTCAGATGAGAGTTTATCTTTTGTTGAGGAGCCGATAGCTATTCTGGCCAGAGATATCAGGAGATTGAGATCTAGGGAGATTCCAGTGGTGAAAGTTCAGTGGAGACATCGTCCGATCGAGGAGGCTACTTGGGAGACCAAGAGTGAGTTGCGTGCTCAGTATCCGCAAATGTTCGAGCCTTCAGGTACTCCTTCCTTCTTGAATTTTGAGGATGAAAGTCTTTTTAGTAGTGGATGTTGTGATGACCCTTCTGGTCATCTTCGCGTTTACGCATTTATTGTATTGTTAGAGCTTCCCTGTAGCGACCCCAAGTCATATATGGTTTGTTGGGACCGGTAGTTCGGTGCCCTGGTCTTTTGTTTTGTTGTTTTGACGCCCTCCTCTTGGGCAATTATGCTCAATTTTGGAGCATGTCTTCTTGGCATCATTGTGGTCATCGTGCTTCTTTCCATTTTTGGTTTCAGGTTGTGGGCCCCGTGGGCCTGCGTTTGACCTAGATTTTGACCCGTCAACAAGTGTAGAGATATGGGTATCATTAGACTCATCTTAATATTTTATTTATGTTTTTGATAATTTGATCATTGTTCAGGGTTTCTCAGAGTGATTCGGGCTTGGATTTCGTTGTCCCAGCATCTTGTCATCAGATGACATTTAGGTTACGGTCTAAACTCCCTAGACTTAGCATATATCAGATAAAATTGTACTAATGAGCATCCTTGGGTTGGGTTTACTAGGTTGGTACCATAGACCTTGACCGCTTATTCCTATTCGGTTACTTTTCTTCCTCCGATGTGTGTAGTATTTGTTTTATACGTTGTGTTCCTGTGTATGGAACATCGTTGGTGGGATATTAAGAATGTCTGTCAATCCCGTACATCATTATTACTATTATAGAGCTGGTTATCTATGTTGTAGAACGATTGGAGCCTATGCAAGGCCGATAGGTTGGTTGTGAGCCGTTGGGCTATTGTTTGTGTTTGAGCATGCCATTATCATGCATACAAAGATTTCTACTTGGTTTTACTATGATTTTGGCTTTGGGCCCACTATTTATGGTTTCCAAACCTTGCATGGCCTTGGGGGCCCAATTTCGGTAAAATAAATTGTGAAATGGTTTGGTACTCCTTTTTATGGATATTCTTGGGGTAAGAAATGTTAAAAGAGAGAGATGTCTCAGTTTTTGTATTTTATATTGGACTTGGGTGGACCGAGGTGCTAGATTGATTTTTCTATTGATAAAGAAATGATATTAGCCTTGGTAAAGCCAAGCAACAGACTTATTTTCCCACTATTTTAGACCCGGATAAGCTCAGGCACACTTGAAGGGGATTTATAAGACCTCTTTCATTGATTTAGACCTGGATAGAATTCAGGCATGCATTATGAGCATTTGAGTACTAGTTGGATCCGGTGGCACTCTGGATGGATATTTTGAGGTTAGAGTGTAGTATGTGGTCTACGAGTAGACCTCCATTGACCCTGTCATTCCGGACCACGTGTTGGGAAAAAGGGTGACCAAGGGTAGGGGTGTACGAAGGAGTAGATGTAATCGGGAAAAGTCCTTCCATGGATCCCACCTTTATTGGGCCTTTGGGGCACCAGAGGGGGTAACATACTGACACCGTGGTTACACTTAGTTTGTCACATCATATCATATCATTCATTTGTGTGAGGTTCCACCCTTGCTTGCTGTTTGTTGAGTGTACGTGGTTGTATGGGAAGCCGGAGAGTTTGTTTTCACTTGATTACGTTCCTTGGTTGTATGGGCGGCGTGGGAAGTGTAGGTAGATGCTTGTTACTTTATGAGTATACTACACCATATTATGGTTATATATATGATATTGGATATGTTGAGGTTGTTAGTTCCTGGATTGAGTTTTGTATGATTAAGTTGGTTATTTCTCCCTGTTTTCCAAGCATGCCAATCTTTATTTCTTCTCCTCCTTTCCCGTGTACTTGAGGTTACCGGTATACCATCCACTTCTATGCTTACTATATACTATTATTGCAAGGATCCCAGGTGCGCCATTTCTTACTTTCACCTATACCTGTTGTGTTTATATATTCTACTTGCTAGCCTTGTATGTTGCTTTCTGTTGTCTTCCCTCTGGGCTAGTTTCTGTGTACATATCCATTGCCTTCTGTGACTATTTATTTTCTATTATGTTCATTAGTGGTCTTTTATCTTATATGTGCCCAGTCGGCCTATGATACCTACTAGGTACATTTTGCTTCGCATTTGGTGCTCATACTACACTCTGCATCTTTTGGTGCAGATCCTAGTGTGGGCCATCGCCGTTAGCTCATTGGAGACTCGTGCGAGGAGCTGCTTTTGTGATATCCCAGACTGAGGGTGAGCTCTTGGCGACTGGAGCTTAGCTTTAGTTTATATTTTTGTTTATGTACTCTATTACTACTCGGAGACATGTGTGTATATATTATTTTGGATGCTTAGTACTCCTTATATGTAGTTCTAGCTCTATACTATGGTACCAGGTTTTGGGTTTTGGTTTAGCTTCCGCATATGTATATATATACTCCTATTATCTATTTTCTTCGTCTCGTTCCCTTACCTTAGCTTATTAGATTGTGCTTCCACCTAAATTGTTAGATAGTAGCCCATTACTAACCATTCTGGGCTACGGGGATTGGTTCACCTACTGGAGGGTTGTAGGTGTCATCATGACCGAGAAATCAGGTTGTGACATGAACACTATCAATATCCCCCTTTTTGATGATGATAATTTTTAGGATTATAAATGTAGTCAACTTCCCTTTAAAGAAGTTGTCTACATCTTCTCCCCCTGTATCATTGACTTGCTGCTAGTTAAAACCTAGTTGACTGCTCCCCCGACTTCTATTATTCTCCCCTTTTAACATCAATCAAAAAGTAAAACAAGTATAGAGAGTAGAGCAACTACAACATGCAAAAAGATGAGGCAAATAGTAGTACGACAACAAAAGCATAGATGATCTTATGGGCTTAAGTCCAGTTACAAATTAAAGAAACACATCAAGAAAAAATTTAAAAAGGTTTTGAAATAATGCCAAGAGATTTTCTCAGAGTGCAAAATCTTTCTTCAAGCAGAGTTTTAGTACAAATATCAGTTAATTGAAAATCAGTGCTCACAAAAGATAGTTCAATATCACCATTTAAAATATGATCTCTAATAAAGTGATGCTTGATATCAATGTTCTTAGTCCTACAATGATGCACATGATTTTTTGTTAAACAAATAGCACTAGAATTATCACACATAATACGCACAAGTTTAAAAGAAAATTCATAATCACTTAATTGGTGAATCATCCAAAGAATTTGAGCACATCAAACACCAATAGAGATATATTCAGCTTCAATGGTAGAGATAGAAACAAAATTTTGTTTCTTCCTGTTCCAGGAAATAAGAGCCTTTCCCAAAAATTGACAAGTTCACTTGTGCTTTTTCTGTAATTTTTTTCGACTTGATATCTTATTTTATCAACTGATTTACCATCTTCATCAGCATAAAGGTTGCAAGTCGGACTCATTGGAGTTCTTAGGGATTTGGCTTCACTCATTCCAAATTTTTGAATAAGTTCCTTAGTATACTTACTTTGACTGATGAAAATACCTTCAGTCGACTAATGGATTTGTAACTCCAAAAACAAGGTCAACTCACCTATCATGCTCATTTTAAATTTACTTTGTATTAAGTTAGAAAATTCCTTGCACAAACCAGCATTAGTACTTCCAAATATAATATCATCAACATAAATTTGAATAATAAGATTACCAGAGGAGGTTCATTTGATAAAAAGGGTAGTGTTAATTTTTACTCTAGAAAAATCATGATCCATTGAAAAATTGCTCAGATGGTCATACCAAGCCCTAGGAGCTTGTTTAAGTCCGTACAAAGCTTTAGTTTAAAAATATGATAAGAAAATTTTGGATGCTCAAAGCCCAGAGGTTATTTGAAATAAAGTTATTCTTTAATAAAGCCATTTAGAAAGGCACTTTTGACATCCATTTGAAATAGCTTAAAACCTTAATGAGATGCATATGCAAGAAGGATATGAATAGATTCTAACCTTGCAACAAGAGCAAAAGTTTCATCGTAGTCGACTCCCTCTTTTTGAGGGTATCCTTGAGCTACTAGTCGAGCCTGTTGCGACCAACTTATCCTTCTTCATTGAGTTTGTTTCTGAAGACCCACTTGGTTCCAATGATTGAAGTCTTTTCAGATTTAGGAACAAGTGTCTAGACTTTACTTTTCTCAATTTGGTCTAATTTTTCTTTCATAGCTTTTACTCAATGACTGTCGTTTAGGGCTTCATCAATTTTCTTTGGCTTGAATTGAGGAATAAGTGCCATATTGGCTTTATTTTTGCTTAAAGCTCTAGTTTTCATTCCTTCCATTGGGTCACCAATGATAAACTTCTTTGGGTAGTTAGGTTCACTTCTCTATTCATTTAGGACTGTTTCAATAGGAAAATTAATCTTTCTGTTCTTCAGCTAAATTAGTTGGACAGTCGACTTTCTTGGATGAAGACACACTAGTGCTTGAATAGCCAAGAAATATACCTTCATCACATTAAGGATCAAACTTACCAATATTATCCTTACCATTATTGTGCATAAAGCACTTACACCAAAATGGGTGAGAGTATCCTATGTTACGCTTCTTACCATTCCATAACTCATATGGAGTTTTCTTCAGTATAGGTCTGATCAGGCACCTGTTAAGAATGTGGCATGCAATACTTAGTGCTTCTGCCCAAAAATGATGTGGAAGGGAATGCTCATATCATGGTACATGCCATATTTTGAAGAGTCCTATTTTTTTGTTCAACAACACCATTATGCTTAGGGGATCTTGGTGATTAAAAATTATGAGTGTATCCTCGTTCATTGCAGAAGATTTTAAAGGCCTTATTTTCAAATTCTCCTCCATGATCACTTCTTATGGAGGTGATGAAATCGCTTTAACCCTTTGCACTCTTTCACAGAAATACTCAAAAACAATTAAGGTATCATCTTTGTTAGCTAGAAATATAAACCATGTGAAATGAGAAAAGTCATCTACAATAAATAAAGCATACTTTTTTCCTTGAATGCTTGCAGTTCTAATGGGACCAAAAAGGTCCATATGAAGTAGCTGCAATGGTTTAGCGGTAAACATAATATCTTTTACAGGAAAGGAATTCCTAGTTTGCTTATCAAGTTAACAAGCATCACAGATGAGGTCCTTCTTGTTGTCTAGTTTAGGTAGCCCAAGAACAAGTTCATATTTAGCAAGTTTCTCTAAGAGACGCATGCTAGCATGACAAAGTTTCTTATGCCATCTCCAAGGATCTTCTGAGATGGATGCTAAATAGATATGTTCATTTGACCTTTTACAGAGTCGAGAACATAAATGTTTCTGTCTCTGTTCCCTGGGAGTAAATCTTTTCCAGAAATATCTTCTATTATGCAACATGTCTTTCAAAATCTTACCTCAAGATCCGTATCACATAGCTGACTGATACTCAATAGGTTGTACTTTAAGTTCTTCACCAAGTAAACATTAGTAATTTCACATGATTCATTAAAAGAAATACTACCAATACCTATTACTTTTCCTTTGGAATTTCCTCCAAATCAAATATTTCCTCCATCAAAGTATGCTACAGATTTAAATAGGTTTTTATTGCTTGTCATATGATTAGAACACGCACTATCAAGTTACTATTTCGATTTTGATTTGGAGTGGTGTTCCGACAAAACAGATTCATTAATTTCTTTTTGGTACCCAAGTTTCCTTGGGTCCTTTGGGGTTAACTGTTTGTTTGGGTTGATCAGACTTAGGTCTCCAAACTCATTTAGAGGAGGTTATAGATCAAAACCTACAATTATAATGCTTATGACCGTATTTACCACAGTAATGACAAGCATGAGAAAAGTGACAACCATTCGAGTTGACTTACCACTACATGATCTATTTATGTGTGATCTAGCATCAGTTGACTGCTTGGATCCACTGAAATAGTTCTTGTTTGTATTATGCTTGTCATTGTCAGTTCTTTTATCAGTTGACTTATTTGATGGAGTCAACTGATTTGACCTGATAACACCATGACTGGAAGATTTTCGAAAATTATTTGTTTGAATTTTTAATTCTTCCATTTCTTCTTGAAGAAAATCTTTTTCAATTTCACAAACTTCTAATTTAACTTTTCAGTCTTTCTTTTCTCTTTGTAGAGCTTTAAAGTCATTAAAACTCTGTTCAAGTCAGCTATGACACGATCTAGTAATTTTTATAATTCTACATAATTTAAACATGAATTAGATCTCATCTCACTTGTTTCTCCAATTGCCATGAAACATATGTCTTCGACATCATCATTTTCCTGCTTAGATATTTTATCATCACCCAGCTGCTAAAAGCTCTATTATCCCTATTTCTTGAGTTTCCCTTGGGGTATCTTCTTTTTGCTTCAGGGAAATCGCTTGCAATGTCTCCATATTTTCCATAATTATAGCACTTACCATCATTTTTAATGAATTCAGTAACTTATTTCCCCTTGGAGAAGTTTTGCCTACCTCTTCTTTGATTTCTGGATCTTCTGAATGAATCCACGACTGATCGAGTAATTAAAGCAATTTCATCTTCTCTAATTTGTTCTAGTTCATCTCCCTTGATATCCTCTGTTGCTTTGAATGCCACAGTCTTCTTTCCTGATGTCTTCTTGTCCTTGTTTGTTTAGATGAGTCTTCTCAAATGCAATGAGTTCTCCCCTTAATTCATCATACGTGAGATTGTTGAGATTTATGCTTTCAATAGAAACAAACTAAGCATGCCATTGAGAAGTAAGACCTCTAAGAATTCTAGTAATCTGATCACTGACTGGGTAGGTTTTTTCAGATGCTTTGAGTTCTCCAATGATTTTGCTAAACCTAGCAAACATGTTTTCAATTGATTCTCCCTCTTTCCTCTAAAAAAGTTCATATTCATATACTAGCAAGCTGATGATAGTTTGCTTAACTTTGTCAGTCCCTTCAGAAGTTACTTCCAGTTTATCTCACATTTTTTTAGAAGTTTCACAGAAGGATATCTTTTCATACTCCTCTCCACTAATAGCATTATAGAGCACATCCTTTGCTTTGGAATTTGTCTGAATGATCTCCATCTGTTCATCAATGTAATTCTCAAGAGATGGAATTACTTCAGTTGATATTGTACCATTTTCCACATTTTTGTCATCGTTCTTTGGTTTGGTAATAGGAATATTACCAGGTTTAATAACTCTCCAAAGATTCACATCATAGGACTTGATAAACGTCTCCATTCTATTTTTCCAATGAGAAAAGTGCTTACTGTTTAAGTATGGTGGTCTAGTCTGAGAGGTTCCTTTTTGAAAGAGGGCTCCAGTAGCAAGTTGATGTGCCATAATGTTTTCTCACTTGCGGTTAAGAAACTTTATGTGAAACCTTTCTCTGATACCAATTGAAAGGGAAAGAGGGGGAAGGGATGAATTGTTGTTTTTCATTTTCTGAGTCGACTGTCTGAAGGGGTCAGTCGACTGCTATGCACAAATAAATAGTTAAGTAAAAGTGCAGAATTATAAGTGCTATAAAAGTAATTGACACCAGATATTTTTATACTAGTTGGGATCCATAATGGATCTTAGTCCAGCCCCCTTGGGTTGCAAGGGTGTTCTCTACTAGTTCTTTGGTGGTTTTGGTTTCGTACAAGCTTTGGGAGTATAGCTCCTACCTCTACGCTCAATCTTTTTTCTTTTCTTTTTCTATTTTGATACAATGCCTCACCAACTATATTTTTTCTCTCCTCTCTCTTTTCACTACATAGTAAAACACAAGGTAAAATAATGTTTAATAAAAGTAGAGCAAAGAACTTGAGATGGTAGAGACAGTTTGTATGTCTTTCTTCTTCAGTATTCAGAGGCTTCTAATGATGGTAAACTAGCCGTTAGTGAAGATCTTTGGTGAAGAAGGCAACTCACGAGATTTGATCCTTGAAAAAGGATAAGAGATCCTATTATCAAGAATAAGGGTGAGTCAAGAAGTAACTTGCTAATGTGGAACCTTGATTGATTCTTCAAGATATTTCTTGCCTTGATTTTATGAACTCTTCCATCTTAATTTTGACATTTTACTTGGTAAAATCTGACCACTAATGGCATTAGATCTTCTCACTTAATGCTTGATGCTTGACTTCAAATAGGACGCTCCTTTTCGGTACTCTTGCCTTGTAGACATCTTCTTCCTTAGTTAAGGTTTTCAATAAGTGCTTGATACTGATTCCAAAATTAGAGTCAATCTAATTTTACTCAGATGAATCAATCTTTTGCTTCCTTGAATCATACAGGATAATATTTTCTTCATTTGGCAAGGTCTTCAATAAGTGCTTGGTAATGTTCCCAAAATTAGAGTCAATCTAATTTTGATTAGATAAATCAATCTTCTTATTCTTTTCATAATGCTTGAGAATCTTCATAACTATTTTCCTTCTTCTTGAGAATAAATCCCTCTATATTGATTCTTGCTTGGTATTTGATTTTTCTTCCTTCTTGGGTAATGCTTTCCTTTTTTGCTTGGTACTTGCTCTTTCTATGACAAGTAGAATATCTTGAATCAATATCTTTTGATGAGTTCCTACAAGGTGAAATTATCATTCATTAAAATCAGAACACTATCACTAGATAACGCTTATAATCATAACACTAGTAGTGAAATCAGTAGCTAGTTAGCAACTAAGTCCCTGTGGGATTGATAAACCCCATAGTTTAACAATCACTTAATACCGACGATCACATACACTTGCGTGTGTGTTGGAAGGATGAATAAGTTTTTGGCACCATTTTCGGGAACGTCAAATATTGACAAGCTTAAGTTTTTACTATTGTTTTGTTTCTTCATTAGTGTTGACGGTATGGTCTTTGTCACACCCCAAACCTGGAGAGACCAACAAAAATCAAACTAAAAAAACACTGATGGGCTATCAAGGCCAAGCCAAAAAAAAAAAGAAACGTAATGAAAATTAACTCAAATATAACAAAAATATAATACAAGGTCAACCAGACTGTAACTGCCTATCTAACCCACAATAGATATCTACAAGACTCTAAGATGAAGGACTACAAACCACGAGTTAGGATGGGGCACCAATGTGCCTGTATCAATATAAAGCTAAAGAAGACTCTTGACTCAAAAAATCTAGAAAAATAAGAGCATACCAATCATCAACTAAACTTGACCATACATAACGAGGATCACTGTGTACCTGATAACCTGCCGACATGAATGAAACTCCCCCAAGTAGTAGGGACGTCAGTATGAAAGAATGTACTGAACATGTAAGGTGATAGAATAATAGAAACAACACAACCCAAAACTAAAACCACAATATGAAGGAAGTTCAAATAGAAACAATACCAGCATCCCAGCCATAATTTGTACAGATACAATGTCAGCCTAAAACTACCTTACCTTCCCCTACTCCAGGCCACACAACAATCATAATCTCAGCCATACATCACCTTAGAAACTCAAGATATCACTAACCAAAACAATCATAATATAGAAATGCAATACAGGATGAACAACACAAGTAAATCAACCTCTCAAACACAATCACAGTCCAAAGGGTTCACAATACATAGGTTAACCCTATAGAACAAACTCACACCTTATGGGGAAAGGAATACACAAGTATAACCATGCGGAAACTACTCACACCTTATAGGTCTTCATAAAAGGGATCGACCATGCGGACAGGTCTCACCCCATACAGGTTCTTTCAAAGCCATGAGCTAGATCATGTGGAAAGGTCTCACACCTTACAGGTCCTCACAAGTCCTCTAGGCAATCATAATCACAATCACAAAATGCAATAACACATAATACAATATGCAACACCCAATACAATACAATAGAAACTTAGCAAAATAACCTACTGATGACATCCAAAATAACTCTTCCAAAAGAGGTGGCAATGATCATCGAGCAAAATAATAACCCAATGCTAGTCGGGGTCTAATCCACAAGGATTGGTATGGAGATTATCCACAAATTGTAATTTGATTCACAAGAGCAAGCATAGTGTTCAAGCAAGTTAAGTAAATGGGGGAATTTATTTTGGGAACGAAAATTCAAATTCATAACAAAGCAATGGTGTAAATAAAATAGTTTATATAAAGATTGGAAAGACTAAGGGTGTGATTCCGAGCGGGTTATGCATTGGGATTGGGGTTGATTGTTTGAATTCATTTTCAATCAAAGTGGGGGTAGCCTTGGTTCAAGTCATGCTTAGTTATATTTTTACCCTCCAAACATATATACACTATGGTCTCTTTTGAACACTATAGTTGAGCAACAAAACAACCAATTGGCTTAGGTGAGTTAAGCTATTTCTAGCCTCAACTCTTAGGTTGAAATTTCCTAAATTAAGTTATTTCTAGCCTCAATTTATGGTGAAAATCCCAAATCCCTACTATTGAATTCTTACCCAATTATTGAACTCCTTTTTAAAGCAGGCACATAATTAATAAGCTAAATTAATGTTTACAACCATCAATTTTATAATAAAAATATGAATGATTCAATAGACCCACATATAATAATCAATTATAAACCTAAATAAGCAACACCCATTCCCAAATTTAAACATCCATCATGCACACACCCCTAGAATTGCAATGTGAGTTTTCAATAATTCCATTCATCTTCAATAACTATCTTCAATTCCAAGCTCAAATATTCAATAATGGTGTTTTTCAATTCAAAAAAAAAGAAAGCTACGAAAACTTATACTCAAAGGTATACTCTAACAACTATATCCTAATTGGGGGAAAAGTTGGCATATATTCCTTGCACAGATCCCAAAAAGGGTCTTGGAAGCTTCCCAATTATGCAATAGAATTTTGGACTATTTTTCCCCTCAAGGTACTTGCGACAACAGTACTTGCGACAACATCTGCAATGGCACCTGCGGTTTCCCTTGATAATTTGTGGAATACAGGTGCCAAGTCTTTGAGGCAGTGAAGAATCTCTTACCTGCAGCTTTATCTGCGCGGGCACCTACAATTGCCCTTGGCGACTTGCGGCACACATGTACCTGTGTTACTGGGTAGTTCTTCAACTTCTATTTTTGCTGGCACCTATGAAACGCAGGTGCCCTCTTGTGGCTCACAGGTCTCCATGCAAATCCTGAGCAGTTCTTTTCTCTTCCAGTCATCTCTTGACTTAGCTTCCATTTATGGCTCATTTGGGTTCAAATCCTCTTCTTTCTTGATTGATCAAGAGTGCCTGCATATAAGATAATAAAGGCATAAAATCCTCCTAAATCACATCAAATTAAGACAATAACTCATGAATAAGAGCTAAGTAAGTTGGTAGATTACCAACTTATCAAACCCCCAAACTTGAACTATTGCTTGTCCTCAAGCAAAGCACTCACAAGGCAAAGGATTTACACAAACTTCTCAAGACACAAGGGCTGCACAAAGGACTATACCGACTCAAATACTCAAGAAAATAATAAACAAATGACTAAAAATAAATGACACTCACTCATTTGGTACCACCATAAACACAAGGAAAAATTGTTCACTTCAAAATTCCTTTTTCAAGAGAATTCTTTCATTCAAGATCAGGGGAACTTTTCCTTCAAAACAAGATCATTCAAGTTTCTCAAGTCATTGGCATTAACCTTCAAGGTTTGCCTCAAGATTCACTGCACAACTTGTCTCATTCATTCCCCTCAATTTAGATCAAGACTCACTATTTACTTCAAAGATGCAATGCCACTCACCACAAGAGAGAATCCCACTCACAAATAAGCAATTCACACTATAGAAATTATAAGAGAACACAAAGACTGTCACTCTCTCAAACAAGTTCAAGTACACACATATCGAACTATAGGCTTGCCCTTTATGTAGTTCCCTACTAATGTAGAGTAGCAAAGCTCAGAATCACTAAGGACTTGCGGATAACTATGTGGGCTAGGGTTACAGTGAGGATTTCATTTGGTTCAAGTGACTAAATCTCCCTAATGCTATCATTAGGCAATCAAGTGCACTTCTCACATTATTGGTTCAACTTTACCTTATTCCTCCCTCTCACAGTTCCAAATTTTCCCACAAACCACACTACAACATTTTAGGCTAAAGGTCACAATAAATCTAGACAACGCTTATAAAGTATTGCCAAAAGTATTTTTGAGAATGCTTTTAAAGTGTGGCCTTAGCATTGAGCTTTTGGCCACAGAACTTTTAGCAATGCTTTTAAAGTGTGCTCTTTATAATTATAGACTACACTTTATAAATGTAGCTAAATGATAAAATAATTGGCAATGCCTTATATATATATGCATATATATATATATATATATATATATATATATATATATATATATATATATATATATATATATATATATATATATATATATATTATATATGGCTACCCTTTTAAGTATGATTTTTTTTTATAATTTTAAAAGCAACACTTTATAAGTGTGCTTTAAAAATTTTAATAAAAAATTTGACCCAGATAATTAGATCCCCCATTTCTAAAAGGCAAAAATATATGCCTAAAATTTTCATCCAGATAATCAAGTCAGCAAAAATGCTCCCATCTCTTCCACGATTCTCAGGTAGGGTTTCTCCAGTTCCTCTTTGGGTTCTTGCTCGCATATTTTAAGGAAAAATTATGAGTTTCTTACCATGATTCTCATTGATTTTCACCCAGAAAATCAAGTCAAAAAAAATTCTCCTATCGCTTCTTAGGGTTTCTTCTCCGCTAGTTCTCTCAAGACCTAAGGTATGCTCTGCTTTCTTGATTTTTTCTTAGGGTTGTATTTTGTTGATTCAAGAGTCAATAAGTTTTTAGTGGTATTGCTAATCGTCTATTGTATATCACATCTCTGCCATATTTTTAGCGCTACTCTTCTTTTCTTGATTCCAAAAGTAGTGGTAGTGGTGATCATATCTGCCTTGGGTTCAAAAAGTAAAAAACAAGGATGTATTACAATTGATGAAACTCTGATTGTGATTTTTGTATCTGTTGTCCTCTGCCTACATTCTTGTCTAATTTGCAAGTAGTGGTGGTGATTGTATATGTCATCTACTACTGCAGACAGAATGGCAGAAAAAATATTTGTTATCATATCTGTTTATGATGATTCTATGTTATCTTCAAATATATAATGTGAAAGAAGCTGAATTTGAAGATCCTATACTTTTGTAAGGTAAGGAAGAAATATGAATGAGTCACATGACTCTTTCTGGATAATTAAGTTTTTATTGAAATGCCTAATTTTGAAATTATTAGGAGTTTTAGCTTTCTGCTTAAATTGTCTGAACATAAAACAAAATTCTTGTTAGGAGACTATGAAAATCTTTCTTCAAGATCTTTAAAATGATAAAAAGGCTTCTTTTGGTTCATTTTTGGTATTTACTTTGTTGCTCTAGTAAATTTTCTTTTAAATCTAGTAGGAATCAGATCAGTGAACAACGAACAACTTTGATATAGAAAACAAACTATACTAACTAGAGTTTGTCTTTTCGATAAAGCTCAACATAAATCTGGAGTATCTCTACTTCTATATGATTTAGCGAGTGCACTTGTACAATTTCAAATATTACTCATAATAGAGTTACATTGTATGACACTATGTCATAATTGGAGCATTGTATTTCTGGCATCCATGCGAGCTTCTTTCTTTGGTCTCCTTATTTCTTTTTTGTTTTCATTTCTATCATAAATCTTTTGTTGCTTGATTCCTGTAGTGCTCAACATTATATGTTATATATTCTACACTAAACTAAAGATACAATCTGATAGCTCCTCATATAGAGCTAACACTGAGATAGGTTGGTCAAATTAAAATAGTAAATGAATTGGGCTAGCTATTGATCATTTTGCAAGTCCCACTCTTTTTTTCTTTCTTCGATTTATTTAATTTTTTTTGTAATGTTAGATTAAAGAATCTATGAAGTTTATTCTTTCTATTAGAATTAGTTTCTCGATTCTTTATATACTTTTGTTCTCACAAATGTTTCTTTTTGACAGTCTAGTGTAATGACCCTTCCCGTCATTTTCGCGTTTGTACTTTCTTTATACTACTAGAGCTTTCCTATAGTGGCCCTAAGTTATTTATGAATTGCTGGGATTGGTGGTTTGGTGCCTTGGTCATTTTGGCTATTTTCGTATTTTAGAGATTTAACTTAGAATATTGTTGACTTTAGTCAACATTTTTAGCTAACATGCTTGGAATCAAATTTTGACAGTTCCGTTAGCTCCGAAGCATTGTGTTTGGTCTAGTTGGACCTTTAGTCGAGGTCTGAGAACTTCTAATATGGATTTTGTGTTACTTTCTCTATTTTTAGGCCATTTGGAGGGAAATGTGGAACTTGGGTCAGCTTTTGATGATCGGAGCGTCAGATTCAAAATCTTACGATTCCATCAGCTTCGAAATATTTCGTTTAGGTTAGGTAGATGGTTGGTTCGGGTCCCGGGTGAGCCAGGCTCATTTCATGTGTTGGTTTATTTTTTATTAGTGTTGACTTGGGTCAACATTCCTATGAAACGACCTCGTATGGGAGTTTTGTTAATTCCGTTGTGTCTGGAACGTTGTTTCCACTCTGTGAGCACTATTGGTTCTTGAATACCGAGTTTTGATCGTGCCAAAAATGCCTCATAGACTTCTAGAATTATTGTTGGTTTTTGGCTATTGTAGGTGCAGGCCTCAGGCCTTAATTGTGATCGCGAGCCTCTTCCCTTGTGACCACAATGAAGCACCTACTCCCTTATTCTTCGCGATCGTGATGTCTCTTATTGCGACCACGATGTGGCCTTCCCTCCCTTGTTCTTCACATTTACGTGGCTAGTCCTAGTGATCGCAATGGTCTAGCCAGCATGGTCCTCGCGATAGTGAGGGGTCCCTTTGCGATCATGATGAAGGACCCCTAGGCAGAATATAAACTCCCAACTTCGTTTTCTTCACTCCAAATATGATTTCCCCATTTATTTAATCTCCAAACTCATCTAAACTCAGTGTTGACTAAATTCTTGGTGTTGGGGTGAAAATTTCTTGACCTTGATCATTATTGGTAAGTTTTATCCACTTAAAATCTGTTAAATTCACCTCTTTGATTCTTTAATTGTTCTTTTAGTTGGCTGGCTAGTTTGAGCCATTTCCTTGACTAAATCCTCTCTATAATCTGAGCATGCACACCTAGTGGTGTGGTTATCATTGTGCGCTCATCCAATTTTGGTTTTAGGTTGTGGGGCCCACGGGCCCGTCGGTGACCTAAATTTTCAGCCTGCTATTATTATAGCAATATGGGTGTCCTTAGTCTTATTTTAATGTGTTATTCATGATTTTGATAGTTTGATTATCACTCGGAGATTTTCAGACAAGTTCATCCTCG
Organism: Jaltomata sinuosa; assembly: GCA_003996215.1. Taxonomy (NCBI): domain Eukaryota; kingdom Viridiplantae; phylum Streptophyta; class Magnoliopsida; order Solanales; family Solanaceae; genus Jaltomata; species Jaltomata sinuosa. The sequence continues at coordinate 339,428 of QJPP01002945.1, forward strand.
GATATTATTGTGCCAGCAGCTTGTCGTCAGATGACAGGTAGGTTATGGTTTAAACTCCCTAGAGTTTGCATATATCACATAAATTATACTAATTTGAATCCTTGGGTTGGGATTTCTAGCTTGGCACCACATACCTTGACTGCTTTTCAAAGTTCGCCTTGTTTTTTTCCTCCGTTGTGTGTAGCATTCTTCGTAGTTTGATATTATCACCCTTGTGGTCCTGTGTGGCCTTGTTTGACTCTGGACCATAGATGGTGGGCTATTTGGGGGTCTCCGTGATTCCCGGACATTATTATTGTGATATTAGGCTGGCTATCTGTGTTGTAGAGCGATTAGAGATGATGCAGGGTCGATAGCTTGATTATGAGTTATTGGGCAGCTACTTATGTTTGATCATGTCATTTCCATGCCTATAGAAAGAGGATTTTTACCACATCTTACTATGGTTTTGACTTCAGGTCTACCAGTATTGATTTTCTAACTTTGCATGGCCTTGGGGGCCCATTTTCAATAGAAATGAGTTAGAAACAGTTTGACTTAACTTGTGGACCTTATTGACAGTCGTAGTGCTAGTTGAGTTTTCTTACTGATTTAGATGGTATTAAACTCGGTCTGATCGAGCATCGGAGATGTTTTACTACTGTTTTAGACCCGGTCATGCTTGGGTGCCATTGGTGGGGTTTTTGAGATATTTTCCACTATTTTAGACCTGGACAACGTCTGGGCATGTATAATTGAGACTTTAGTCTCCAGTTTGGATCTAGACCTACTCCAAACGATGTTTTTGAGATTGAGATATAGTATGGGGTTCGGGACCTCCATGGACCTTGTCGTTCTGGACCAGGGGCCTTGGGTTATGTGTGCCAGCAAAGGGGTATACAGCGGAGTAGAGGTATACAGGTAGTGTCCTTCCATGGAACCTACTTGTTGGGCTCGTTTGACGCCGGAGGAGGTACATACAGAGTTAGTGTTCCATCCAGAGATCATCAGGCATCATATCATTCATTATTTGAGTCTCCACCCTTGTTTGCTATTTGTTGAGTGTACGCTCCAGTTGTATGGGCGGCTAGAGGGTTTTATTTCACTTGTTTGAATTCCTCAGTTGTATGGGCGGTCGGGGGACTATAGGTAGACTCTTGTTACTCTATCATGATATTATTCCATGACATGGTTGTATATGAGGTTTGATACTGAGAGATTGTTTGTATCTTGACTTAGTGAGTTGTATGCTTTGTTGGGTTATTAAATCTTATTTTGAGAATGACTATATTTATTATTCTTTTTCCTTCCCTGTCTACCTGAGGTTACCGGTATACCGCCCACTTCTAAACTTACTATATATGGGTTTGTAATTCCTTAATTTCACCTATGCATGTTGTGTATATATATCCTACTTGCTAGCCTTGTATGTTGTAATCTGCTATCTTTCCTCTAGGCTAGTTTATGTGTACTTCTTCTTTTATTTCGGTGACTATTTGCTTCTATTCTGTCTGTTACTACTCTTTTATCTTATATGTGCTCAGTCAGCCTATGATACCGATTGGTACCTTTTGCTTTGCATTTGGTGCTCATACTACACTCTGCATCTTCTGGTGCAGATCCTAGTGTGGTCCATCGCCATTAGCTCATTGGAGACTCATGCGAGGAGCTGTTTTAGAGATATTTCAAACTGAGGGTGAGCTCTTCACGACCAAATCATTGCTTTTAGTTATCTTTTGTATCATGTACTCTATTACTACTCGAAGACATCTGTATATATTATTTTGGATCATTCGTACTTCTTATATGTAGTTTTGGCTCTATACTATGATACTGGGTTTTGGGTTTAGTTAACTTTCGCATATATGTTATATATATTCTTGATTTTTACTTTATTTATTTATTGCCCTTGCTTCCGTTATTTAAACTATTCTTCCGCTCATATGTTAGATAGTAGCCCATTACTGACCATTCTGAGCTATAGGAATTGGTTCACCTACTAGGAGGTTGTAGGTGCCATTATGACAGAGAAATTGGGTCGTGACAGCTTGGTATCAGAGCTCTAAGTTCACCGGTATTATCGGTATAGGAGCCAATGTCTATTAGAGTCCTACGGATCTAGTATGATTCTGAGCCAGAGTTTTCTCCCGAGCAGCATGTGGACCAGGGGGCAGCCTAGGTACTACCAGCTTCAGCCCTAACTCAGTCTTCAGATATTTGGGATTTACTGTTACAGTTGTTGTGTATGATTGGGGAGCGGCCTTCTGAGGCAGCACATACATCTGCTCAGGGGGTTGCCCTGGGTGCACCTAGTTCAGAAGCGCAGCCTATTTTTGTGGCTCCCTATGCCGAGGTTATTCTGGTCCAATCAATTGCACAACCTCTTGCTCCTCACCCAGCTATGATAAAGATAGAGCAGAAGGTATTGGGTAGATTCTTGAGATTGGCACCTCCGAGATTTGCTGGTACTTCTGGGCAGGACCCAGATGACTTTATTACTACCTGTGAAGAGATGTTGCATCATTTGGGTTTGTTGGAGACTCACGGTGTTGGCTATACTACATATCAGTTGGAGGGCCCATCAAAGTTATGGTGGAGGGCTCAAGTTGCTTGCAGACCATCATTGTCACCTCCTTTGATTTGGTCCGAGTTCTTGAGGCCTTTATGGCCAAGTTCTTACCTCAGAGCAATATAGAGCATCAGAGAGAGGAGTTTACTAGACTTACTCAGAAATTTATGACCGTCTTGGAGTATGAGACCCATTATCATCAGCTTTCTCCATTTGGGGCCATGATTATGCCTACCGAGTATGATAGAGTCTGTAGATTTGTGTGAGGGCTACAGAGAGAGTTTAGAAAGCTAGCAGAGATATTTGTTACTAGTGGTCGTTCATTCCAAGCTATTGCAGACTATGCATGTACTGTAGAAGATTTTCATCATCGTGACACCAGGGCCAGAGATAAGAGGCCTCGATATCAGGGTAGCTATAATGGTTCTTTTTATGAGGTTCAGGCCAGTTGGGATGAGGTTATCATCCACAACAGCATTAGGGTCAGACTAGTCGACCAGTTCAGGCATCACTCTAGGCTTATGGTTCTCAATTTGAGCAGGGTCAGAACAGTTAGCACAGTCAAAGTGGTCAGCCATCGAGAGGTACCGATTCTGGGGAATCAGGTCTTGGTGGCTATACGGGTTCCGCTGGTTCATCCTGATAGGGTAGGTTTATAGGGGATTTTATACTTGTGGTCTGATTGATCATTATGCCAGAGATTGCCCCTAGTAGGGTATAATTCAGCCTGCCGCTCAGCTGGCTCAGCCTGTTCACTCAGCTTACCCACCGGCTCAAGGATATGGTGGTCAGGGTAGAGGTGGTGGACCACGAGGCAGGGCAGGTGGTAGGGATGGTGGTCTGGCAGGTGGAGGTCATCGTCAGTTCTATGTGGTCCCTAGGAGATCGAAGGCAGAAGCCTTGGATGCTGTGATTACATGTATGATTTATGTGTGCCGTCAGTCTGCTATGGCTTTATTTGATCCTAGATCTACATGTTCATATGTATCTGCCTACTCTCTGCCTTTTTTGGGGTTGGCTAGTGAGCCATTATATGTACCTGTATCTGTTTCGACCCCAGTAGGAGATTCTTTAGTAGTAGATCGGATTTTGAGATCTTGTATTATTTCTATTGATTATTTGGAGACTTGGGGTGATTTGATGGTTCTGGATATGTTGGACTTTGATGTGATACTGGGCATGGACTGGTTATCCCCTCACCGTGCAGTTTTGGATTGCTATGCCAAGACCAGTACCATAGCCATGCCCAGTGTATCTCTGTTTACGTGGTAAGGTTCTGTTAGCCACGCACCGTCTGGGATTATATCTTGTCTTCAAGCTAGGAAGTTGATTTCTCACAGGTGTTTAGCTTATCTAGCATATGTTCGAGATACTAGTGCTGACCCTTTGTCTCCTGAGTTTGTTCCTGTGGTTAGAGACTTCCTTGATGTGTTTCCTACCGACCTATCAAGCCTTCCACCTTAAAGAGATATTGATTTTTCTATTGAGTTAGAGTCGGTGATAACGCCCAAACTACACCTCAAATTACGAAGCGTAAGCGGTCGTCAGCAAATATAGAACCCAACAGAGGTTGGGGTCGATCCCACAGGGAATAAGGTGCGAATTAAGTCGTTAGTGAATTAGATGAGTAGTAGTCAGTAGTTTCCGGTAAACGGGGGGGGGGAGGGGGGTTGTGTGATTGAATTGTGAACAAAAATAAACAATAATGTATGAGTGAAAATCAATATGAGAGAGAACTAGGGAAGTGTTCACCATGACGTTGTAACAATCGATTCTAGGGTTAACAGGGTTCTTTCTATCTGCATGTCACGATGTGATTGAACTAATGGTATCATCTAAACGTTTCTCAACCAAATAGATGAATTTACTTTTCAATTCTCTCGAACTTGAAAAGGTATGCTTTTATATTTCAATCCTAAACATCAAGTAGATTAATCTAGTTACAACATTAATCATAAGACGAGAGTTAGTAGTCTCGAATCCTCGTCGTTAATCAAGTTTCCCAATTTTAATCTCTTTACTCAAGCAAATTTAAACCTAGGCATGCTCTAATGTTTGCAACCACTAGAAAACATTAAATAATGAATGATTAACAACGTGACAACATATATATTGAACCCGTCGCTACCCGGAATCTATAATGCTACTTTTGCCATGGCTCCGACAACCCTAGTTGTGGGAGTTTTAGTTAATCATGCTAGAAGAAGAAGAGAAGAAAGTCATATTCATAATAGAGAGAAAAGATTCTTACAATATAATGAAAACAAGCTTCAATTCTCCAAGAACAAGAAACCAAGATCCCAAGAACAATCAAGAACACGAATTCAAGAAGTAGAAAACGTGTTTCTTGCTCTCCAATTCGACTAAATCTCTCCTAAAACTATTGGGAGAACTATTGTAAAAAGCTTGACAAATAAAATAAACCTAACATAGGGTATTTATAGGAGTCTAGGAAACAAAGTCGCAAAAACGTTAGGATTCCGCGTAGCGGACTGCCTAGGTGTGACGGCCAGGCCGACGGACCGTCACTGGCTTGACGGACCATCGCTGGGACCGTCACCACTAGGCAGTAGGCAGCCTCCACTTGACGGTCACTGTGACGGACCGTCACTCAGGCCGTTACTCTTATCCAGAATGTCTTTTTGCTCGTATTTCCTTCCGTTTCCGTGTTTGTCTCCCTTTCCTAAAAACATACCATAAAACATCAAAAAGGACGACGGTTGCTTGAAAACGTACGATTGTTCTTAGTTTAGAGACGTCGAAAGTGCCGTAGAATGGCGGCACATCAACACCCTCAACTTAAAACGTTCGCTTGTCCTCAAGCAACATGACACAAAAACAATAATACGACTCAACTAAGAAAACAAACTCGTGTCTCTAGCAACTCATGGTCATTCAAAAACTTATTTTAAATCAAGCTCCCTCATAGCACACAAAATGTATGAAACGTTAACTTGCAAGGATCCAAGCATGTCATTCCGATATGATAGAACATTCTACATACACACACGCAGCTATCCTAACAGTCAATAGACAATACAGAAATCTTGGTGCCCTCACCACAAAGAAGTCCCACGCACAAAATTCAGGACTAGGTAAGGCTCTCACACTCACAAACGATTTCAAACAATGCACATGCGATGCCATAGGCTTGTCCTTACTATTCTATTTCAGTTCTTCAGAAAGCCGCTCAGGATCACTACAGGACTTGTTTTGGCTCGTAATGAGGCTTCAGGTGCAGGTTGGATACATTTAGGGGTTAGTGACTAAGACCTCCTTGGAACCACCGACATCTTATTACCACATAACTTTACTTTGTCCATCCTTATTCACTTCTTTTTTATTTCCGTCTTTCTAGCTACAGGTGCGGCTTCTTTATTTTGACTATTCTTTTTATTTCTTTTTTGTTCTTTTTCATCTCTCTTTTTTTTTTCTTTTTTTTTCATTTCTTTTGGAAGACACACACCCGAATTTTTCATTCTATCCACAACCACTCTTATCCATCCTATTTTTCTCATCATTCGCCTTTATAGTAGCCACCCTCAACTTAGGCTGATTGCCGGAGTTGAGGTGCACGATGTCCAAGAAGGACCAGGGCCAAAATAGGGATTCAAAGTTAAACAGGAATGGTGACAGGTTATTGAAAGAACAAGGTCAATTATGGCTCAAACAGGGTTCAAAGGGACTATTTGCATTTGGACGGTCTTATAGGTTAAGTGGACTGCACACAAAAAGGGCCTGAGATCCTTTCCTAAGCAACCAACTTTAAATTTTAACAAAATAGACCGGGCAAGTTCTAGATGCATGCACAGAGTAAGAATTTATAACAATAATCTCACACACACTTGGCACCAAGAAACCATACCACTACCAACTATCAAAACAACCGCTCGGCTTAAGCATACTCATTCTAATCATAATCACACAATGACATTCAAGGATCCAGACAGTCAATCGTTTCAACATAAGTACAAAACCAGAAAATTTTTAAAGGGGGCTCCTTTTAGTCAAAGAAAAACGCCATGATGACTTGGTATAGACACCAGAAAACAACTAACAAAATTTAAAATAACAACCTAACATAACAACCTAAACATGCCGGTTCTACTAGATAGCACACTGGAGGGAAAAGAAACACGGCAACAAAAACCCTCGGTGGTGTATGACTCACAGGTATCCCAACACCCTCAACTTGGACTCATGCATTGTCCCCAATGCATACATATGAAAACTAAAAACTGTGAGAATAAGGAATACCTATGAAGTCCATCGGACTCAGATTCTGACATGATGTTGGAGACCGCCAGGGTCTCCAAAGCAGGAGAACTCGATGGAGTGTGTGCACGCGACACCCTCATGTTGCGTTCGAGCTTCCTCTTTTATTTGCTCCATAGCTAGTCGTGACCGCTTCTTCACTCTTTCTTTGTAGGTTCTCTTGCGGTGTTTTCGTTTTATTGATCTATTTTCACCGCCTTCCTCTACATGTTTCCCTTCTCGCAGCATCCTTCTCACAACAGCTAGAGTCTCGACCAAACCCTTCTCCTCAGGATGCACATCCGCAGGAGCTTCCTCAATAACATTGACGACCGCGACCACCCTCATGTCACTTGGTTGCTTCATCAATTTAGATATATCAAACTTGAAAGCTTCATTGTTTAGCCTGAAGGTCAGTTCGTTTCTTTCCATGTCAACCAATACTCTTGCCGTGGCTAGCAATGGTCGTCCCAAGATTATGGGAACTTCAAAATTCACTTCGCAATCCAAGATTACAAAGTCAGCTGGGAAGATAAGCTTACCGATCTTTACTAGCACATCAGACAATATTCCCACGGGTCGCTTTACCGAACGGTCAGCCATCAACACTCTTATGGACGTTGGTTTAGGAGCTCCCAAACCCAATTGTTTATAGACTGCTAGCGGCATCAGGTTGATGCTAGCACCAAGATCACATAAGGCTTTCCCGAAGTTGAGCTTCCCAATAGTGCAGGGAACAGTAAAATCGCCTGGATTTTCCTTCTTTTCGACTAACGATCTAGAGGAAATAGCACTGCAATGGTGGAGGTTATCTTCTGGTTTGAAACTTACCGACCTCTTCTTGGTAATCAAGTCCTTCATGAACTTGGCATATCCGGGCATTTGTTCAAGCGCTTCAACCAGTGGGATGTTTATTGATATCTGCTTGAACATGGTCATGAAGTTCAGGAACTTACTATCATCCGCTTTCTTCTTCAATCGTTGCGGGAAAGGGGGCGGTGGTCGCGGCATCATAGTTGGAAGCTTTTCAGCTTCCTTGCTTTTCTCTGCGGGCTTTTGAGTAGCCTCTTCAACCTCCTTGTCGTTGTCGTCATCACCCTCAACTTGAGTCTGAATTACCGGATGTGATTCCGGTAATATTTTGCCCCTTCTTGTAGTGATCGCCATACAGCTCGCGTCGTTCCTCGGGTTTTGAATCGTGTCACTTGGCAAGGTACCTGTCTTCCTTTGGTTTAGAGATGCCGAGATTAAGCCCACTTGCTGCTCCAATTGCTTAATTGAGGTGGAATGCGCCTCCACTATTTGACTTATGGTCGATAACTCAGTCCTTATCTCCTTCACCCCAGAGTCAGTCGATTCTACTTTCAGCAGCATCTTCGCCATCATTTTCTCTAGCTTGGAAGTCCCTTCCTCATTGCTAGCTTTGTCCCAATTACTAAGTGGTACATACAAGCCACCTCTATCGGTGTTATTCCTCCAGTTTCCCTGCTCGCGATCTCTGTAGCCAGCTTTTTTGTAGTAGTTGTCTTTCTGATAGGTCTGACCTTGGTTTCCATGGCCATTGGCCTGGAAACCCCCCAAGTAATTCGCCTCCTCATCAGTTTCCAACTCTGCTGCTCTACCTTGGGAACCCACAACTTTTACCTTCTCCATACCTCCTGAAAACAAGTGCTTTGTCAGTAGGTCCAACTGCGTTTTTAGATGCGCCATGTCTTGGTCGCGCTCCTCCTCTTTTCTGCACTGCTGAACTGACATACCAACTGCATAAGTGCTAGCTGCTACCTCTGTATCCCGTGTATGCCAGGCCCTGTTGGTTTTGGTGAGCCTGTCCAAAGTAGTTGTGGCCTCAACAAAAGTGAGATCCATGAATGCACCACCTGCTGCGTTGTCCAACGTCGGCTTGGTAGCCAAATTCAGTGCCCTGTAGAACGTCTGCATCAAAAAGTTATCGGTCAACTGATGGTTCGGGCATTGTGTCAGCTTGTTCTTGAACCGCAACCAAGTCTCATGTAATGCTTCGTGAGGTTGCTGTCTGAAATTGCTAATTTCATCCCTCAAATGTATCATCCTAGAGGGAGGAAAGAACCTTTCTAGGAAAGCTCCTTTCAACTCTCCCCAAGTTGTGATAGAGTCGGGGGTCAGCTCTGTCAACCACAATGCTGCCTCATCAGACAGAGACAACAGAAACAACCTGATTGTTGTCTGACTCACTCCAGGCAACTCGAAAGACTTGCAGATGCCCACGAAATTCATCAGGTGCTGGTTTGGATCATCACCAGCGGTACCACAGAACACTCCTCTCAAGTTCAACAGCTGGATCATCGTGCTAGTGATGTTGAACTTGGCTCCGGGCGCTAGCGGTGGAAGAGCAATGGCGCCTGTAGCGCCAACTCCATCCAAGTCGATATCCTCATCATTCAGCATAACATCGTCCTGCAGACCACCAGCATTCAGATTTTGTTGGGCCTACAGTTCTGCAGCGAGCCTTGCTGCCTCTTGTTGTGCGGCCATATTCTGCCTTAATGTTCTAGCAAGCTCGGGGTCATAAGGTCATGTTGATTCACCCGAGCGCTGGGTACTTGGCATGCACAACTTTGTACCTTATCAAAAACAAAAACAACAAATAAACGTAAAAGCAGGAAAGTATGACTAAGAGTCAAATAAACACACCGAACTTAATAAACAACCGTATTCCCCAGCAACAGCGCCAAAATTTGATAACGCCCAAACTACACCTCAAATTACGAAGCGTAAGCGGTCGTCGGCAAATATAGAACCCAACAGAGGTTGGGGTCGATCCCACAGGGAATAAGGTGCGAATTAAGTTATTAGTGAATTAGAATCAATATGAGATAGAACTAGGGAAGTTTTCACCATGGCATTGTAACAATCGATTCTAGGGTTAACAGGGTTCTTTCTATCTGCATGTCACGATGTGATTGAACTAATGGTATCATCTAAACGTTTCTCAACCAAATAGATGAATTTACTTTTCAATTCTCTTGAACTTGAAAAGGTATGCTTTTATATTTCAATCCTAAACATCAAGTAGATTAATCTAGTTAGAGCATTAATCATAAGACGAGAGTTGGTAGTCTCGAATACTCGTCGTTAATCAAGTTTTCCCGGTTTTAATCTCTTTACTCAAGCAAATTTAAACCTAGGCATGTTCTAATGTTTGCAACCACTAGAAAATGTTAAATAATGAATGATTAACAACGTGACAACATATATATTGAACCCATCGCTACCCGGAATCTATAATGCTACTTTTGCCATGGCTCCCACAACCCTAGTTGTGGGAGTTTAGTTAATCATGCTAGAAGAAGAAGAGAATAAAGTCATATTCATAATAGATAGAAAAGATTCTTACAATATAATGAAAACAAGCTTCAATTATCCAAGAACAAGAAACCAAGATCCCAAGAACAATCAAGAACACGAATTCAAGAAGTAGAAAACGTGTTTCTTGCTCTCCAATTCGACTAAATCTCTCCTAAAACTATTGGGAGAACTATTGTAAAAAGCTTGACAAATAAAATAAACCTAACATAGGGTATTTATAGGAATCTAGGAAACAAAGTCCCAAAAACGTTAGGATTCTGCGTAGCGGACTGCCTAGGTGTGACGGCCAGGCCGACGGACCGTCACTGGCTTGACGGACCATCGTCGGGACTGTCACCACTAGGCAGTGGGCAGCCTCCACTTGACGGTCACTGTGACGGACCGTCACTCAGGCCGTCACTCTTATCCAGAATGTCTTTTTGCTTGTATTTCCTTCCGTTTCTGTGTTTGTCTCCCTTTCCTGAAAACATACCATAAAACATAAAAAACGACGACGGTTGCTTGAAAATGTACGATTGTTCTTAGTTTAGAGACGTCGAAAGTGCCGTAGAATGGCGGCACATCAGTCGGGCACCAGGCCCATTTCTATTTCTCCCTACCGTATGGCTCCTGCTGAGTTGAGAGAGTTTAAGGAGTAGCTCCAGGATTTACTAGCTAAGGGGTTCATTAGACCGAGCATGTCACTTTGGGGTGTTCCTGTTCTTTTTGTGAAGAAGAAAGATGGGTCGATGTAGATGTGTATTTATCATCGATAGTTGAATAAGGTGACAGTGAAGAATAGGTATTCGATGCCGATGATTGATGACTTGTTTGATCAGCTTTAGGGTTTAGCCATGTTTTCAAAGATTGACTTGAGGTCCGGCTACTATCAGTTGAGGATTAGGGCAAAGTATATTCCTAAGACAACATTTAGGACATGTTATGGCCATTATGAGTTCCTAGTGATGTCTTTTGGGTTGACTAACGCCCCCACAACTTTCATAGATCTAATGCACAGGGTGCTTAGCCCGTATTTGGACTTGTTCGTGATAGTATTCATAGACGACATTCTTATATACTCCCAGAGTAGAGATGAGCATGAGCATCACTTAAGGACTGTACTTCAGACTTTGAGAGATCATCGGCTTTATGCCAAGTTCTCAAAGTGCAAGTTTTGGCTTGAGTAAGTTGCATTCCTAAGGCATGTGGTGTCTAAAGATGGGATTAGATTTGATCCAGGTATGATTTTTTAGCGGTTTGTGATTTGCCTAAACCTACTATTCCTACTGAGGTTCATAGCTTTGTTGGGTTAGCTGGGTACTACAGATGGTTCGTTGATGGATTTTATTCAATAGCAATACCCTTGACTATGCTGACTAGGAAGGATATTCCATTTTAGTAGTCAGATTAGTGTGAGTATAGATTCCAGACGCTTAAGACCTTGTTGACTTCAGCTCCTATATTAACTTTACCGGTTGAGGGTCAGAGTTTCTCCGTGTATTGTGATGCTTTTGGGGTCGGTCTTAGTTATGTGTTAATGTAGCAGGGTCGAGTGATGGCATATGCATTGAGATAGCCAAAGGTTCACAAGCGCAACTACCCCACTCATGTCTTGGAGTTGGCGATGGTGGTCTTCGCGCTCAAGATTTGGAGGCACTACTTATATGGAGTTCATTGTGAGATATTTATTGATCACCCTAGTCTTCAGTACATTATGAGTCAGTGAGAGTTGAACTCGAGGCAGAGGAGATCGGTTGAGCTACTGAAGGACTATGATTTCACCATTCTATATCATTCTATCAAGGCAAATGTGGTAGCGGATGCCTTGAGTCAGAAGGCGGTGAGTATGGGAAACCTAGCTTCACTTTCAGTTTTTGAGCGGCTGTTGGCCTTGGACATTCAGTCCTTGGCTAACCGTTTGTTTAGGCTTGACTTTTTGAATCCTAGCAGAATTCTTGCCAGTATTGAGGTTCGTTCTACTCTAGTTGATCAGATTCAGAGCTGGCAGTTTGAGGATCAGAGTTTGTGTGACCTTCGTGATCAGGTAGTTCGGGGTGAGGCCAGCCATGCTACATTGGGTTCTGATGGTATTCTAAGGTTCGACAGTGATCGTTGTGTTCCGAGGGTTGGAGATCTGGTTTAGTTGATACTTTGTTAGGTGCATTATTCTAGATACTCCATTCATCCTAGCGCAGCAAAGACGTATAGATACTTGAGACAACTTTATTAGTAGAGTGGTATGAAGTGGTACATGGCGAAGTTTATGTATTGGTGCTTGAACTGTCAGCAGGTTAAGTTCGAGCACATGAGACCGGATGGTTTGATGCAGTGACTTCCCATTCCTGAGTGGAAGTGGGAAGGGATTACTATGGATTTTGTGGTTGGTTTACCTCGTACTTCTTGGGGATTTAATTCTATTTGGGTGATTATTGATAGGCTGAGTAAGTTAGCATATTTCTTACCGGTACAGACTTCTTACAGTACAGAGAGGTTATCCCAAATTTACCTTTGTGAGATTGTTTTGTTGCACGGGGTCCCAAATCTATCTTTTCAGACCGTGGCACTCAGTTCACATCTCAGTTCTGGAGACTTATTAAGCGAGATTTGGGTACAGAGGTTCAACTTAGTACTGCTTTCCACCCTCAGACAGATGGCCAGTCCGATAAGACTATTTAGGTCCTGGAGGACATCCTTCGGGCCTCTGTTCTTGACTTTAGATGTTCATGGGATCAATATATTCCTTTGGTCCAGTTTCCTTATAATAATAGCTTTCACTCAAGAATTGGCATAATACATTTTGAGGATTTGTATTGTAGGGTTGGAGATCACTGATTGGTTGGTTTGATGGTTTGGAGTCTAGACCCCAGAGTACATATTTACTTTGAGATTCTTTAGACCGAGTCTGTTTGATTCTGGATAGGATCAGAGTAGCACATAGTAGGCAGAAGAGCTACATTGACCATAGGCTTCATGCCTTGGAGTTCAGTATTGGTGACTTGGTGTTCCTTCGAGTATCGCCGATGAAGGGCGTGATGAGATTTGGTCGGCGGGGTAAGCTTAGCCCCAGGTTTATTAGGCCTTTTGAGATTCTACAGAGGTTTGGTAGTGTTTCCTACATGTTATATTTTCCTCTCATGTTTTTAGCTGTGCATCCCATTTTTCATGTCTTGATGCTTCACCGATATGTTCCAAGTAAGTCTCATGTGTTGCATTGGGATTCAGTTCAGTTAGATAAGAGTTTATCCTTTGTTGAGGAGCCGATAGCTATTCTGGACAGGGATATTAAGAGATTGAGATCTAGGAGATTATGGTTGTGAAAGTTTAGTGGAGGCATCATCCAGTCGAGGAGTCTACTTGGGAGACCGAGAGTGAGTTGCGTGCTCAGTACCCGCAGTTTTTTGAGACTTTAGGTACACCCTTCTTCTTGACTTTTGAGGATGAAAGTTCTTTTAGTAGTAGATTATATAATGACACTTTTGGTCATTTTCATATTCGCACTTTGTTTGTACTATTAGAGCTTTCCTATAGCGGCCCCAAGTCATTTATGACTTGCTAGGACCGGTGGTTCAGTGCCCTGGTCGTTCATTAGGTCATTTTGGCTGTTTCCCTATTTTAAAGCATTAACTTAGAATATCATTGATTTAGTCAACATTCTTAGCTAACGTGCTCGGAATCAAATTCCGACAGTTCCATTTGTTCCAAAGTATTGTTTTTTGTCTAGTTGGACCTTTAGTTTAGGACTGAGTACTTCTGGTGTGGGTTTTGTGTTGGTCCCTCTATTTTTAGGCCATTTAGAGCTAAAAGTGGAACTAGGGTCAGCTTTCAATGATCAAAGCGTCAGATTCAAAATCTGATGATTCCATCAGTTCTGGAATGTTAAGTTTGGGTTGCGTAGATAGTTGGTTCAGGTCCCAGGTAAGCCGGTCTCATTTTGAGTGTTGGTTTGTTTTTGGTTAGTGTTGACTTGGGTTAAGATTTCTCTGAAATGACCTCGTATGGAAGTTTTGGCTATTCTGTTGATGCCAAAATGTCATTTCCACTATGTTAGCACTATTGGTTTTGAATATCGGGTTCCAATTGTGCCCGGAACGCCTCGTAGAGTTCTAGAATTATTGCAGGTTTTTGGCTATTGTAGGTGCAGGCTTCAGGCCTTAATCGCAGTCGCGAGCCTCTTTCCTCACGACCGCGATAAAGCACTTGGTCCCTTGTTCTTTGTGATTATGATGTCCCTTGTCACGACCGCGATGAGGCCTTCCCTCTCTTATTCTTCACGACCGTATGGATAGTCCTTGCGATCGCGATGGTCTAGCCAGCGTGATCCTCGCGACCGTGAGGGGTCCCTTCGCGATCGCGATGAAGGACCCCTAGGCAGTATATAAACTCCCAACTTCGTTTTCTTCACTCCAAATATGATTTCCCCATTCATTTAAGCTCCAAACTCATCTAAACTCAGTATTGACTCAATTCTTTGTGTTGGGGTGCAAATTTCTTGACCTTGATCGTTCTCTTATCATTAATGCTAAGTTTTATCCGCTTAAAATCCATTAAATTTGCCTCCTTGATTCTTTAATTGTTCTTTTAGTTGGCTGGCTGGTTTGAGTCATTTCCTTGAATAAATCCTCTCTATAATCTGAGCATGCACACCTAGAGGTGTGGTGATCATTGTGCGCTCATCTGGTTTTGATTTTGGGTTGCAGGGCCTATGGGTCTGTCGATGACTCGAATTTTGACCCAACTATTATTATAGCAATATGGATGTCCTTAGTCTTGTTTTAATGTGTTATTCGTGATTTTGATTGTTTGATTATGACTCGGAGCTTCTAGGAGTGCTTCGGCCTCAGATATCATTCTGCCAGCAGCTTGTCATCGCACGACATGTAGGTTATGGTTTAAACTACATCGACTTTGCATATATCAAATATAATTGTACTGATTGGCATCCTTGGGTTGGGATTTCTATTTTGGCACCACAGACCTTGACCGCTTTTCCATGTTTGCCTCATTTCTTTCCTCTATTGTGTGTAGCATTCTTCTTAGTTTGATATTATCACCCTTGTGGTCCTGTGTGGCCTTATTTGACTCTGTACCACAAATGGTGGGCTATTTCGGGTGTCCATGAGTCCTATACATCGTTATCATGATATTAGATTAGCTATCTGTGTTGTAGAGCGATTGGAGCTTGTGCAGGGCCGATAGATTGATTATCATCTACTGGGCGGCTACTTGTGTTTGATCATGTGATTTCCATGCATATAGAAAGAGGATTTTTACCACATCTTACTACAGTTTTGGCTTCGGGCCTACCAATATTGATTTTCTAACTTTGCATGGCCCTGGGGGGCCATTTTCGACGAAAATGACTTGAAAATGGTTTGACATAACTTGTGGATGTTCTTGGGATAAAAGAGAGTTTAAATATGGTTTCTATCACTGTTTCTAATACTATTGCTAGACTCATCAGGGTCATAGTGCTAGTTGAGTTTTCTTACTAATTTGAGATGGTATTATACTCGGTCGGACTGAGTATCGGAGATGTTTTACCCGAGCACCCTTGGTGAGGTTTTTGAGATGTTTTCCACTGTTTTAGACCTAGACAGAATCTAGGCATGCATATTTGAGACTTGAGTCTCCAGTTTGGATCCAGACCTACTCCCAGACGATTTTTTCGAGATTGAGATATTGTATGGGGTCCGGGACCTCCATGGACCTTGCCGTTCCGGACTAGGGGCCTTGGGCTGCATGTGCCAGAGGAGGGGTATATGGCAGAGTAGAGGTATACGGGCAGTGTCCTTCCATGGAACCTACTTGTTGGGCCCGTTCGGCACTGGAGGAGGTATACACAGAGTTACTTTTCCATCAAGAGATCATCATGCATCATATCATTCATAGTTTGAGGCTCCACCATTTTTTGATGTTTGTTGAGTGTACGCTCTCGTTGTATGGGTAGCCAGAAGGTTTTGTTTTAACTTGTTTGCATTCCTCGGTTGTATGGGAAGCCGGGGGACTGTAGGTAGACTCTTGTTAATATATCACGATATTATTCCATGACATGGTTGTATATAAGGTTGGATATTGAGAGATTGGTAGTATCTTGACTTGGTGATTTGAATGCTTAGTTAGGTTATTAAATCTTGTTTCGAGTATGACTATATTTATTCTTCTTCTCCCTTTCCTGTCTAACTGAGGTTACCAGTATACCGCTCACTTCTAAACTCACTATATATATTGTTATTGCAAGGACCCCAGGTGCGTCATTCCTAAATTTCACCTGTGCCTGTTGTGTATATATATCCTACTTGCTAGCCTTGTATGTTGTAATTTGTTGTCTTCCCTCTAGGCTAGTTTCTATGTACTTCTTCTTTGATTTCGGTGACTATTTATTTCTATTATGTCTCTTACTGCTCTTTTATCTCATATGTGCCCAGTCGGCCTATGATACCTACTGGGTACCTTTTGCTTTGCATTTGGTGCTCATACTATACTCTGCATCTTCTGGTGTAGATCCTAGTGTGGGCTATCGTCGTTAGCTCATTGGAGACTCGTGCGAGGAGCTATTTTGGGGATATTTCAGACTGAGGGTGAGATATTGACAATCGGAGCTTAACTTTTAGTTATCTTTTGTATCATGTACTCTATTACTACTCAGAGACATCTGTATATTATTTTGGACCCTTTGTACTCCTTATATGTAGTTCTGGCTCTATACTATGATACCAGATTTTGAGTTTTGTTAGCTTTCGCATATATGTTATATATATTCCTGATGTTCACTTTCTTTACTTATTGCCCTTGCTTCCGCTATTTAAACTATTCTTCCGCTCATGTGTTAGATAGTAGCCCATTACTGACCGTTCCAGGCTAACGAATTGGTTCATCTACTGGAGGATTGTAGGTGCCATCATTACTGAGAAATCGAGTCGTAACATCTGGTCACATAAAAAACATACTGAGTTCTTCTTACTATGTTGGTTGTGTAATTTATCTTCTTCATTGTGGATGTTATTGTGTGTTTCATGTCTATGTGTTGAATCTAGTAATTTGACATCTCTTAATTTGTATGTTTGGTACTTTGTGTTTGTCCATAATAATAATTCATTTTCCTTCTGATGGAATATCCTGTCCAGTCTCCTCCACTGCACCACCTTAC
The DNA here is from genome assembly GCA_003996215.1 of Jaltomata sinuosa. Lineage (NCBI taxonomy): Eukaryota > Viridiplantae > Streptophyta > Magnoliopsida > Solanales > Solanaceae > Jaltomata > Jaltomata sinuosa. Next base: position 356,701 of record QJPP01002945.1, read on the forward strand.
ACTCTATAGTTAGAGCATATTCTTCAAAGAAATGAACTATCAATGTCCATTGTTTAGGAATATACTTCCACCAGGGATACCTTGCTTTTGCAAATAAGTTCACATTCCTATTGATTTCGTGAATTACCTTAGAGATATACATTATGTCCCCATCTAAAATATATTTCTCCTCTTCCAGATGTGCCACAACATAAAAGCTGAGATAGCCTAATAAAGAGGTTTCACTTTATTTATACACTCAATAGTCCACCATTTAGTAAGGAGTAACCTTTAGTTGGAGATAAGGACCATACACCCTTGTTGCTATGGCAAAAGTCAACTAGATCACTACAACAGAGGGATATGTAAGGAAGAGATTATCAATTGTCTCTTGGGTAGAATTAGAACAACACCTACCTGGTGAATCCTCTATTACCCTAATCCTAGTCAGAACTTCCCATTAGGGATTCTCTGTTTCCAATGTCTCCACTGGAAAAAGTATACCTTAAAAGGTACACCTTTAATCTACATATTAGTAAAGTACTTTTTCTTCTCCTCTTCTCTTTAAAGAATCTGTTAAGTTTCTTCTTTCTGTTAGCTTTAGTTTCTCAATTCTTCATATATTTTTAATCTCACACATGTTTCTTTTTGACAGTCTGAACTTCAGAAACATTAAAACTTTGGATAACTAATGGATGAAGCATTTAGGGCAGTGTTTAGAAGGGAGCAGCTTGGTCGAGTATGATTCTATGGAAGATCAGTGACAATAAGTTCTCTACAAAAAGATGAGAAAATCAACAAGCTCCAGCAAAATCATAACAATCACGTCTCTACTTTGAAAGTAGAAATGCAAGAAATGAGAGCCAAAATTCAAGAATTGGGGCAATAGCAACATTGATTTCGTCTATGGTGCAAAACAATCCATGACTAAATGTTCAAGATATACACGGGTTTGTCAGCTTTAGTCAACCTTCTCGAGTTGATGGTACTAGTTCACAGGGTGTAAAAGGCCATAATCTTCCACAATCTTCTGGATCAACTCATGGTCTAATTCTTGAAAAGGTATTTATACTCCACTTCCCACAAAACTTAAATGATTTCTACTTTGTATTGAGTTAATCATAGAAACTTCTTGTTTTGGATTAGATGCTAAACCATATAATTCTTATTTGTAGCAGCTCTCAACTTGTCTCCTAACTTTTTTATGCATATGTTGTTGCTGGTATTTACTAGAATGGGTAATGCTAGTATTATTTCTTTTTGGGAGTTACAAATTATTTCCTATTTTGATATTTCAGTTCTCTAACTCTTATGGCTTCAGTTTCAACAGATTGTAGAAGTTTATTTGGGATTTTTTAAATTTAAAGTTGTGTTTAGACATGCATTTCACTTGAAAAAAGTTGATATTTTGTGAGTGGAAACAATTTTTCACTTGAAAAACTAGTTCTTGCAAAAATAACTAAAAGACCATGTTGATAATTTTGTCTTTGAACCTTAGCATTTTGATTGTCTCTCTGTTTGAGTATTTGAGTATTCACTAGAATTTGGGTCATGCAGTATCTTCTTGGGAGTTACAGATAATACACATCTTGGTATTTCAGTTCTAGAGCTCTGATTAATTGGTTTCAAGACTTCTATGATAGTGAAAAGAATACCCAACTAACTTGGGAAGTTCAATCCAGTTGAAAGATCCTAGTGTGACATCTCTACAATGGTTTATATTTATCAGGCTTCTTTGGTATTTGGGATTCTTAATCGTGGTATTTCAATATAAATTCTACTTTAGGAGGTTTGCAGGTTTCTCCTTTATGAAGCGGATATGCAGTAATCATTGCTTGAGTTATCAGTTGTTGGGAATCCAGACAAGATGGATGAACTCCCTTGTTTCAGTAGCGGATGAACTCCCTTGTTTTCATAGAGGATGAACTCCCTTGAAGTAGATAGGAAGACTCTTCAACTCTGAAGGTATTAGCATATTTATTTTGTTTAAATTATTCTTTATTTTAGAAATGTACTTTTTGTGCTAGGATTATTGAGGTATTGTGTATGATGAATATGTTGATTTCTCAAATGCTTGAAATTTCATATATTATCAAAGACTAAAATACTAAAATACTGGTGTATGTTTTTTTCAATTTTTTTTGCTTTGCAGTTCTTTCAATTGTTATGGATATAACAGTAAACCTTCCGGATGACGTATTATTCTAAGAGTTTGTAAGACCATATTACAATTAGTGTTGAATCTGAATACTTAAAATATTATAGTAGTAGACCCTTGTTTGAAGTTTCATGAGGAGGATAAGTTTAGCGTTTTGCAGTTTAGTTTTTCAATTACAGTTAATAGAAATTAAAGAAAGAAAGGGACTAAAAGCCATCTACTTTGCAAGTAGCAGTTGGTCATTTGTTATACTCAAACATCTAGGTTTGTTTGGTAAACTAAATTGTTGAAAAAGTATAGAAAATAAAAAACTTTGCATAATACAAATTGATTTAAGGATTCCTCTAACCACAATATTTATGAAGTGATACTGAGTAGATGAAAGAAAATCTTATACTTGGAATGTTTGTCCAGAAGTTTTTAATACGACAGTGCCAGGCTAGCTTGCACACACCTTGACTAGTCTATGAAAACCTTTGTCACAAGCACATCAGGACCCAAAATTTAATGTTAGTTGAAAGATTACCCTACATGTCTTAGTACATCTGCCTAAATTTTACCTAAAGGCTTTAACCAGTGGCCAATACATTAAAACTAAGTTGCTCGGATTCTCCAAAAATGTTGTCGTACCCGTGTTAGATCTTCCAAAAATGCACCACTTTTAAGAAGGCTGCTCCTAAGAAGAGACAACAACAGTTTAATGAAACTCCTTGCTCTGGGTTTTTATTGCTTTAAAGAACTCAATAATTTTTCTATTTTCTTTCATCTAATAATTTTCTGAAAGAGGTCCTTAGATAACCATTTTGGGGGTTCTGCTTTCCTAACACAAGTTTGTGCCTGAAAAAAGCTTTGAATATTAGCTCTCATGCCTTGTAGTTTTTGAATAAACAAGTCAAAGTAACACGAATTAGACCTAACATAATTAAAATTGTAAAGACTGATCCAAGGTATTAAAATCTACTAACTAGTAAACTGTTTAAGTATTGTTTTGATATTGTTTCCTGGTAAATTAACTAAATTTTAGTACTTCTTGCTTACCTTGCATTAACTTTGATTCTATTAGCTAATAAATGTGTTCAAATGGAGCTAGAATTTGGTCTATAATATCCAAACTTTATTTAAATATTGATATGATATCGCTCGGCATAACCCTTACTAGGCCATTCACTAGGAGTCAAGCTAAATAACTCCAAGCCTTACAAGTTCTATTCATGAAGAAAGAGGCCTTGGAGACCATGGAGGAATGTCGATCAAGGATCTATAACTTATAGATGATCACGTGGAAAGAAGAGGCTGCCAACTATTTTGCTTAATAGTGTGACCAGTAGGGAGACACACACAATGCATAGTGTATTTCGCACCAGTAACGTCGCACACCATGTGCATTGGGCACAATGCTTTGTGCGTTTGGCACACCATTTTGCCCATGACCCGTCATGGGCTGAGTTTAGAGTCTTGTAAGGTCACTTTTGGGTTTTTAATTGTCCAAAGCAAATACTATAAATACATGACTTAGTCATTTACATTTCTCAAATTTTGATGAATATTGAATGTTGCTTTTGAAAGCTTGTAGTTGTTATTCTAGCTTGTTGTCATTGAATGGATTTCCCAATAAGCTAATTAGTTGTAGAAATCTATTGGGTGGATTCCTAATAGTCTATTAGGTGGATTCCTAATAGTTAGTTGAGTGAATAGGGGTGGATTTCTTTGATTGTTTGGTAACTTCTTTGCTTAATTAATCATAGAGTCATCCATTTGTGGATTCAATTGGTTTTCTCTTTGTTTGATTGAGAGATTATTATTTGTTGAACAAGTTCAATTAGGAGGTGAAGGTATAAAATCCTTTGCTGCCCATAAACTTGATTAATTGGCTTTAATCCACATATCTTTTATTTATTTCAATTCTGCATTTAATTAGTCTCCCTAATCAAGATCCTATCATTTGGTATCAGAGCTTAGGCTAAAAGATTTTTCCCACAATTCTTAATCCTAGGTTCATAAATCTGAAAAAATTTAAAATATTGAAGAAAAACTTTTTTGGAAAATTTTGCAAAAATATTATTTGATCTAGTGTTTTGTTTGACAATCTGGTACTAGAATTGTGTTCTCTAATATCAATTGAGTCTAGATCTGAGATTTGGGCTTGTTTAGAGTTGAATTGAAGAGTTCACCATTGTTGGGTGAAGAAGCTTGAAAAACAAGTTCAAGATCTGGGTTGATTTGAGACTTCAAACCTATTGGGCTTTGATCTTCTAGTCATAAGGAGCTTGAATCTCAGATTTGGAAGGACTTAGTTAAGGTTTGAAAGATTCACCATTTTGAAGTTTGAAGAACTTGAAAAACACAAAATGGGTCTCTTCAATTTGAATTAAATTGAATCTAATTTGTACCGAGCTTTGTTCTCTATATCGAGGAGAGGCTACATTTCAAATTTAGAGTCAACCGAGTTAAATGAGAGAGTTGAAAATTTAAAATTCATAAGTGTCCTTGGTGTTCTTCAAGGTATTGTTGAAGAAGAAGGTGAATTAAAAGGTGTTTGATCCAAAGAAGAAGCAAAGAGAAAGAGTACTTATGCTGGTACCCAAAGGAATTTACCAAAAAGGGCAAGTACTAGGAGGAAAAAGTACAAAAAACCTAAAAAACGAGTACAAAAGTGGAAGCTATAGTGTTCTACCTAGGGCAGGTGCGGAGCGAGGTGCGTTGGTCATTTTTCTTGGTGCAAAATGCACCAGCACTTCGCTCTAGGCAGGTTGACAATCTCTTTGGGCGTGCAAAGTTGAGGTGCAACGGGCTCTCTTCCTAGTGCGAACCGCATCAACTTTGGCACGGGCTGAAAGTTGAAGAATCGATTTTCTCCATGAAATCTCAAGTTTAATCTTCTTAGTTTCATTTTTTTGATTCTCCTATCATATAGAAATCCTAAGACTAGTTAACAACAAGTATTTGATCTACTTAGTTGTGATTAGATCTTTTGTGTTCGTTTTCATTTCGTACCAATTTCTTGTTAGCTTATATAATTTATACATTCGTTGGAAACCTTCTTGGCTCAGTCCATTTGATTTTGAGTCGTACTTCTTCTAGGAAACAAGAATTCATTCCTCCACAAAGGATAGGTGACCTTGTTCTTGGTTGAGCAAAGGAACTTCACTATCAATCTTTTGAAGATGCATAGAAGGTAAGGTGAGCATTCACATACGAGAGGGTGAGGAACTTTTCTACTAACCTCGTGTGTTGAATTTTGCAGGTACAATGTCAAAAGCACTTGATTGTGCTCATGAAGGACATGATTTATTTAGTATTGAGGCGGCCTTTGCCTCAATCACAATGCAATTAGCAGATATAAGTAGGAGCATAGAGGCTCTGAATGGAAGGATGGATCATATGGAGATCGAATAGGATAGTGAATATTGAGAGTCCTAATCGGGAGGACTCACTTGATACTACTCATGGGTTGGGATAAAATTATAACAGAAGTTACTCAATGACGATTACGCCGGGACATGCAAGTGAGTTATGCAACCCCCAAAATAATCCAAGCCTCACCCCATAAATCCAACAACCTCCTTTACAAATGTCTAACTATCCGAAAAATGTTAGATAAAGCTACACTCATCCAAATTACCCGATATAAGAGGAACGTCCTTTTGTAGCAAACCAAAACCAAACTCTACTTCGAAATGCATCACATGCTTACTTTCATGTGACACATAACCAAAACCATGAACCATACCAAGATAGACACCACAATCCACTCTATGAAGAGTATGAGGAAGCTTGTTCTAATAGACACTATGATGGACCTCAACATGGTGGAAGACAAGGTTATAGTGCATCGAGAGATAGTGTGCAACCCGGAGGCTATGGTCAAAATCAAGGTGCAAGATGGCAAAGGAATGGAGATCGAGGTGAATAGTATGATGATCACCAAGGTGATCATTATGGTAATCGAGGTGATAGATATGGTGGTCACTATGATGATACATATGGTTATTGTCAAGGAGATCATGGTGACCATGATCGAGGATTGAATACCATCAAGGTTACTCTTCTAATATTCAAAGGTAGTAGTGATTCAAAAGAATTCCTTTAATGGAGATTACAAAGTGAGCGGATCTTTCTCACCAATAATATTTTGAAAGCATTGAAAGCATTGAAAGCAAAGTATGCCATTACTCAATTTGAGGGGTATGCATCCACATCGTGGGAGTCCAAAGTCAGGTAACGATCCCGAGATATCTTTCATGATTTTCATACATGGCAATAGTTTCTAGCACTTATAGAGGTGACGTATGTCACACATACTTATCATCAAGTGGTTCTGAAGAAGGTGTACATGCTTCGACAAGGTTCCAATAGTGTTGAGGAGTATTATGATGAGTTCGAAAGTTTGAGAATGAAGTTTAAGCTTGATGAACCAATGTTGAACATGGTGATATGGTTTGTCAACAACTTGAAGAAAGACATCTCAAAGCCGATGTGACTCAAACACTATGATAGCTTGGAGGAAGCCTATCATGATGCTACCAAGGTAGAGATTGACTTAAAAGATGAGAAGTCATTCCAAGCCAAAGGTACTACAACTTACTCATGGAACAAGAATAATTACAAGTGGAAGTATTCTACCACTCCGGAGTACACAAAGGGTAGTGGTCAAGCTACTTAAGCTAAGGTTGATAAGCCAAAGTGGAATGACAAGGCAAAGGAAGGTAACCAATCAAAACCTATTTTTCCTCGTCCTTCTACCATTTAATGCTTTAGATGTCAAGGAAGGGGACACATTGCTAGTGAATGCCCCAACCAAAGAATGATTGTGGCTTACAAAGATGGGTACCATACCAGAGAAGATGAAGAGTGTGGTGAAGAGAGTGGAGATGAAGAACCCAAATATGGTGATGCTGAAACACCTTTGAATGATGATAATGAGAGGATAGAAGAGAGGCCAAACTTTGCTTGTCTTATGAATATAAAGGTGCCTCTAGAGTGTGATGATGATGAGCCATTTCCCCTTAACACGAAATTGTCTTGTGTTGTGAGGCTAATCATGGAAGCTATTGCTAAAGAGGAGATTGATCAATAGGAACACTTGTTTCATGCTAGATGCAAGATCTTAGACAAGATTTCTGCCTTAATCATTGATAGTGGGAGTTGCACTAATGTGGTGAGTGACACTTTGGTAGCACGAATGCAACTCCTACAAAGAAGAATCATAGTCCTTACAAGATCCAATGGCTAAATGAAAGCGGTGAAATGAAGGCCCTAGAGCAAGTAAGAATTAAATTTAGCATTGGTAAATGTCAAGATAAAGTTCTTTTTGAAATTGTACCTATGCTAGCATGCCATATATTACTTGGAAGACCTTGGCAATTTGATAGGGATGTTGTACATCAAGGGAGAACTAACTAACAAGTATTCCTTTGTATTTTGTGGAAGAAAGTTCTCTCTTGCTCCCTTAAATCCCTACCAAGTGAGTGAAGATTACCGGATCATGAAGGAACTCCGGGAGAAAATAAAAGTTGGGGAGGATGTTAGTGAAAGCTCCACATGTGTGAAATAAAAGGGACAAGGCTTAGCTAAAAAGAAGAACAAGATGTGCATGATAGCTAAGGAATGCAAATGTTTAAAAGGTGTTGATGAGGAATGCTTTCTAGTTTGCCTTGTCAACATGGATCTATTGTTGCATGCTAACCAAGATACTAGCACTTTTCCTAGTATCGTGCCTTCTCTTTTGCAAGAATATGAGGGTTTATTTCCCAAAGAGATGCCTAATGGATTGCCTCCCTTAAGGGGTATTGAGCACCAAATTGACTTTGTGCCCGGATCTCAAATTCCAAACCATCCAGCATATAGAAGCAATCTGGAAGAGACTAAGGAGTTATAAAAGAAAATTGATGAACTCCTTAAAAAGGGGATTGTCAAAGAAAGTCTTAGTCCTTGTGTCGTACCAATTATCCTTATTCCCAAAAAGGATAGCACTTAGAAAATGTGTATTAATTGTAGAGACGACAACAAAATAATAGTGAAGTATCGACATCCTATTCCTAGGATTGATGACATGTTGGATAAGCTATGTGGCTCAAGTATCTTTTCGAAGATTGATCTTCAAAGTGTCTATCACAAAATTTTCATGAACCCTAGTGATGAATGGAAGATGGCCTTCAAAAATAAGTTTGGTTTGTATGAGTGACTAGTTATGCCTTTTGGCTTGACTAATGCCCCTAGAACTTCTATGAGGTTGATGAACCATGTGTTGAATCCCTTCATCAATAAGTTTGTAGTCGTTTATTTCGATGACATACTTGTATATAGTAGAACCATTGATGAGCATGTTGTCCATTTGAGCCAAGTATTTGATGTTCTACATGAGAGGCTCTTTGCAAATCTCAAGAAGTTTTTGTTTTGTGTTGAGAAGGTGGTGTTCTTGGGGTTCCTGGTGAGTGCCAATTGTTTAGAGGTGGATGAAGAAAAGGTTGAGTCCATTAGATCTTGGCCAACTCCTACTAATGCAACAGAAGTAAGGAGTTTCCATGGGTTGGCAAGTTTCTATCACTGATTTATGAAAGACTTTAGCACTATTGCTTCCCCTCTAACCGAATTGATCAAAATGGAAACATCCTTTATTTGGGGAGATGTTCAAGAGAAAGCCTTTCAAGAGTTGAAGTCTATGTTGAGCACTTCTCCTTTGCTACAATTCTTGACTTTTATAAAGCCATTGAAAATGAGTGTGATGCTTTGAGTGTTGGCATTGGTGGAGTATTAATGCAACAAAAGGAAACCTTGGGGCCTACTTTAGTGAAAAGCTAAAGGGGGCTTCTTTTAAATACTCAACATATGATAAAGCGTTGTATGCACTTGTATGGGTGTTGGATCATTGACAACACTATATATGGCATAAAGAGTTTGTGATAAGGATGGATCATGAGTCCTTGAAGCCTCTAAAGAGAAAATCAAAGTTGAAAAAGCACCATGCTAAGTGGGTGGAATTCATTGAAACATTTCCTTATGTGATCTACTACAAGCAAGGGAAAGAAGACGTGGTGGCTAATGCTTTGTCTAGAAGGTTCATATTGGTTAACACCTTGACTTCTAGAATGATGGGATTTGAAAGATTAAAGGAGTTCTACTCTAAGGACTCCGACTTCACGGAGGTTTGTGATGAACTTGGCCAAGGGAAGCGTGTGGAATATTTCCAAATGATTGATGGTTATTTGTTAAAGGATGGCAAGGTGTATGTGCCTATGAGTTCGTGGAGGGAGCTCTTCCTCAAAGAAGCTCATAGTGGTGGCATTATGGGGCACTTTGTTGTCAACAAAACACTTTACATTCTCATGGAAAATTCTATTGGCCAAGGATGAAGCATGATGTGGAGAAGCTATATGGACAATGCCTCGAATGCAAGAAAGTCAATTCAAAGACTCGACCCTAAGATATGTACACACCTCTTCCCACCCCTCTTGGTCCTTGAATGGAAATTTCTATGGATTTTGTGTTGGGACTTCCAAGAACAAAAGGAGGGAATGATAGTATCTTTTTGGTATTGGGTAGATTTTTTAAAATGTCTCAATTTATTCCATGCCATAAATGTGATGATGCATCCTATGTTGCATCTTTGTTTGTGATTCATGTGCTTAAATTGCATGGAGTACCTCACACCGTTGTTATGGATAGGGACTCCAAGTTTTATAGCCATTTTTGGAAGATTCTATGAGGTACACGTGGTACCAAACTCATGTTCTCTACTTCTTGTCATCCTGAAATGGATGGTCAAACCGAAGTAGTCAATATAACTCTTGGGAGCATGCTTCGTTGCATGATTAGAGGATTCCCAACTTCATGGGAGGACCATTTTCCTTTGGTTGAATTTTCATATAATCGGTCTCTTCACTCCTTTATTGTCATGCTCCATTTGAAGTGTGTTATGGGTTTAACCCATTAGTTCTATTATCCTTAACACCTTTGTCTAATGATGTTGTTGTGAGCTTAGATGCAAAGTGAAGGGTAAAGAGATGGTAAAGATTCATACCAAGGTGGGGGAAGCAATGTAAAAGAACAACCCAAGGTGGCTCTCCGCCAAAATCATGGAAGAAAGAAGTGATCTTTAAACCCAAAGATTGTGTTTCGGTCCACTTTTGGAAGGAAATATTCCCACAACTCCGCAAAAAAAAGTTGAGTCCAAGGGGTGATGGCCCATTCCAAGTGCTTGAAATGATCAATGACAATTCCTACAAGGTCGATCTACCATGTGAGTATAATGTTCACAATGTTTTCAACATAAGTGATCTATCTTCTTATGTTGTAGGTAAAGCTATGGATTCGAGGAAGAATGATTTTCAAGGAGGGGAGGATTATACGATATCTCCCGACACAACCCTTATGAGTCCATTCACTAGGAGTTAATCTAAAGAAATCCAAGCCTTACAAGCTCTATTCATGAAGAAAGAGGCCTTGGAGACCATTGAGGAGCGTCAATCAAGGATCTACAACTTATGGATGATCGGATGGAAAGAAGAGGCTGCCATTGATTCTGCTTAATGGTGCGGTCAGTAGGGTGACACACATAATGCATAGTGCATTTCGCACCAGCAACGTCACACACCATGTGCGTTGGGCACAATGCTTTGTGAATTTGGCACACCATTTTGCCCATGACCCATCATGGGCTGAGTTTAGAGTCTTCTAAGGTCACTTCTAAGCCTTTAATTGTACAAGGCAAATACTATATATACATGCCATAGTCATTTACATTCCTCCGATTTTGATGAATATTGAATGTTTCTTTTGAAAGCCTTGTAGTTGCTATTCTAGCTTGTAGTCATTGGATGGATTTCCCAATTAGCTAATTAGTTGTAAAAATCTATTGGGTGGATTCCTAATAGTTAGTTAAGTGATTAGGGGTAGATTTCTTTGATTACTTGTTAACTTCTTTGCTTAATTAATCATAGAGTCATCCATTTGTGGATTAAATTAGTTTTCTCTTTGTTTGATTGAGAGATTATTATTTGTTGAACAAGTTCAATAGGGAGGTGAAGGTATAAAGTCCTTTGTTGGCCATAATCTTGGTTAATTGGCTTTAATCCACATATCTTTTGCTTATTAAATTTCCGCATTTGGATTTTTATTAATCTCCCTAATCGAGATCTTATCAAATGTGAAGCTCTTGACTGTCAATTGTTACTAGTCTTAAAGTGTAAACCAAGTATCATAGTATGCATTAATAATTTGTTGTATGGGACAACATCATACTTTTTGTATACTCGCATAATGCTTTCTCGAAATGACAATTTCTATCTTCTCCATTCTGCTTTTGTGACATGAAAGAGATAATCTTTATCTGTTTTGGTATCTTATTACCTACTAGTATGTGATTAATAAATTCTTATTGTACCTTTAGCATTGTTCTTAGGAATGTATTGTATTACTCATCAAACAATTGGTGTAGGTGTACAATATAACCAGAAGAGACCGTGAAGTGCAAGCTTCATTATCTATATATTTATCCACAATGCATACACATAGTTATAATTTTATTTCAACTATTTTGTTGAAAGAATTATCAATGATGGTGCAGGTTGCAGGCTGCAAGAAGCATCCTTTATTCTGCTCCAAGTAGGATGAGGTCCAAAGTAAAAGCTACATTTTGTTTCTAAGAGACTTCCACTTCACTTTGGCAATGTGCAGATCAACTTGGAGCATTCTTAACTATTGTTTTATCTCAATATCTTCACACTAAAGCAAAGCCTGAAGAATGTCATTGAGAATTATTTAAGTAAATAGAAAATGATTGTATTCTTTAGAGTTTATTTCTAGTACGCACTTCATAGCAATTTGGTTTATTAGTTGATGTAGTATATTAAATGTATTTATTTTTCAAAGTTCATTACAAGTGTATATATTTGAGAAATATTTTATTATTTATTAATTAACACAAATTTTAGATCTTCATACTAAGGTAGTAATATCAAAATATATGATAATATAGTTTGATAATAACAGTTCTTACAAAATATATGCAGGAAATATTATTTTTGAATGATAAATTTGTAACCTATATATACATCTAAGGCAACGCTTTACAACTGTTGTCATAGAGGAGGGTAAAAATGTACGCTTCAAAATTGTGGCCAATAAGGAAGAAAAGGCCACGCTTGAAAATGTTGTTGTATGAAATAAAAGTGTTGCTAATGAAATGCTACAAAACATGGCCTTTGTACCTCATCGGCCACAGTTTTTAAGCGTAGCTGCTATAGCAGCACTTGAAAAGTGTGGCCTAAAGTCAAGGGTTATACATCTTTAGGCCACCCCCGAAAAAGCGTTGCCTAAAGTCAAAAAGCGTAGCCTTTGATCAAAGGTCACACTTTTTGTTAGTTTAGGCCACACATTACGGGGGTGACAAGCCTAAAATATTGTAGTGCCATTATTCCAATCACCCATTCTTTAGATTATGAGGTAACACTACTCAATTATTTTTCCTTCATTATTTCCTTCTTTTGAACATTTTCAATCACTTCTTAAGATAAACATTTGGTGCTACCTCACAATTGAAGCTCAATTCCTCCTTCTACCAACAATAATGCAGACACTCCCAAACTTAGGATTTTGCATACATAAAATTCTATTTTTTCATTCATATTCCCTCCAAACTCAGGCTTTTAGGCTACACTTTTATTACTAGTGTAACGACCTATTCTATCATAGAGGTAAACCATTCGTACAAAGTATCGGGTTAGAAAACTTCTGAGTTTAGGAGTTGAAAAATTTGGGCTACGCTAGTCTCGAATGAATTCTGAGAGAGGTATAGTCTAGGGCAATCTAGGTGAAAATTGGGTAATATATCTTATGTGGAGCTAGTTTTTACATTTTCTAAGACATTAAAGAATCCAGGGGACTTTTTGAAAGTGAATTTGGGTGAGTAAAACTCTCGATATCAAAGTTGACGTGAAAGGGTTGATTCAGAATGTCAGGATTTGAAGTGTGTTGTAAAATGGGAAACTTTGTGAGAAATTCTGAGATTCTATTTTATATCATATTCTATAGCAGTTGACACTGCGCTACAGTGAGGACTGCTATAGTAGAGAAATTCCGGCTATAGCGGAAGTCAAAGTTTGTCAATATCTCCATAGCGGTCGAGTCTGCTACAGTGGGACTGCTATAGCAGTGTATGGACTGCTATAGCAGAAAAAGTCACAGTTAATTCAGAAACTTCCCCAAAAACTTTCAGAATTTTTCAAGAATGTTTTGGGGAAGGGCATAGGCAAAAGGAGGCAATTTTCAGTGATTTTCCATCAAACTCCGTCGAAAAGGTAAGGTTTTGTTACCCACTTCTGTATTTCAATTCTCAGACCTTAAAAACTATAATCTCGGACTTGGAGGAATGTTTGGATTGACCTAGGATGGTAGAATTTGGTAAAATAGAGAATTCTAGGGTGTAGAATTCTTGGGTTATGGTTATAAAGGATTCTAGGGTGTAGAATTCTTGGGTTATGATTATTATTCCTTTCTCATGTTTAAAATGTCATTGTTCGCTAAAGGTAACTGTAAAAATGAAGTCTTTAGGTGAATTAATGGTGGGGAAGCCCTGGGACAGGTGGAATGACCATAGATTGGCCTGGGGTCAGGATTTGAGCATAATTCGGGTAAATTTAGGCCATTGGACTGATTTTGGTATATTTTTGTAATCATTGTTAGACCAAGAACAAGCGAATGCTTCAGAAAATGGGAAGGCTCCGGCCTAGTAGAGTTTTCAAGCTATTCGAGATAGTGATGATTATTGTATTTCCAAACACAATATGTGTACATGTAACTGTAGCTTAGTAATGTATGTGCCTTGCATGCTTATGGAATGTAATTAGGAATGTTTAAGTATCCGGGTGTCAATTATGTGAAATGAACTTGCTTGGTTGCTTGTTGGTTTTACAAGTATGAAATTATTCATTTATTTATTGACCATTAGATTTTATATGATATTTGGTTGGCTAGGGTACCAGGCCTGGTATGGGATACTTATCGGTTAGCTCAGGTACCACACCTAGTACAGGTTCTATACTAGTTGGCTTGGGTACCACGCCTTGTATGGGTTTATTTATATTGTTGATTGCATTTGTCGACGGTTCCATGAGTGGACTGGGTTGATTGTTTGAACTGTGATTATTTCATATTGGTCCATGAGAGGCCAGATAATTGTACTTGAAGGTGAGGTTGGTCCTTGTGTAGACCTAGGATTGCATATTTAACACTTACGTGTTATTCTAGGGATCCTTAGTGGGTCTGGGTTGCTTAAAAAGGGTGCATGCTTACTTGTCATTGTTATTGTTGTAGTGGTTATGGACCTTTTTCATGTAGTGGGTAAGACAGAGAGTTTGAATGATATTACCAGCTTGGTTATTTGTGTTTTTATGTACTTTACTCAACTTTGGTTTATTGTCCATATATTGTTTAATGGAGCTGACCGATGATCCTATAAACACTGTGGTTGTGTACTGATTCTGCACTTTCTTTCCTTTTGTGAGTACAAGACATCTTTCGACGGCTGCTATGCAACCTCAGTTATAGTCCCAGTATTTCCATATTTCAAGGGTGAGCTACTTTGTTCGAGCTACGATGAATTTTTCCAGTTTAGTTTCTAGTCCATTTGTTTTGGACTTAAACTCTTGTTTTTGGGGTCGCATTCCCATTCATTAAATATGGGTAGATGTTTTGGTACCGCGACTTTCAGTTTCTAGGGGTATTTCTACAGGAGCTTATTTTATTAGTATTTTGGCTATGAATGTTAGTTATATTAATGCAACTGGTTTTGAGCTGTTAGTTTTCACTAAGTGTTGATTGGGTTATTGGTTCGCTCATCCGGAGGTTAAGGGTGGGTGCAACTCGCGGTGGTTTGGGTCATGACAACTAGAAATTTGGGAGGAACGGGTGCCAATATAAAGGATTCAAGAAGGTCAAGGTGTGTAACATGGGTGTCGATGAACAGTTAAAGGCTCAAAGGGGGTTGACTAGGATCAATGTTAACTTTTGGGCAAAGTGACTATTAAAAGAGGGGCTAAGGTCATCTTCCAAGATAAGCAACGTCTAGGATTTCTACTTGAATCACATTTGGGGTAAGTTCTAGATGACATGCATACACAAGAACAAAGTAGACCTTTCTGCACAAGGCATCACAACACAAGAAGTTCATAGTTAGTCTAAAAATCAAATGGATTGAATGACTTTTGATAAGCTATTCCGAGTTTTGCACACTCATTTGTGAATCAATCAAGCCAAATGGAGAATGTGCAAGTCATGATAAGAGAATGATTTTTAAAAAATTATTTTCCCCCACCCAAGCATACTGATCCTCTTGTGAAGCTAAGCGCCTGGTAAATCCTTTTCCAGGGCTCACTAGTTCATCCCAGAAGATAGAGTTGATTGCAACCAGTGTAATGTTAATTTCCTTTCCCCACACCAAAATTGATTTTAAACATGGCATCTTGTCCACTCGACCCTTGTGTTTTAATATGTCTTGCCTAGCCCGATAGAAAGCATAGAATTCTCTCACTATTTTTGGGAAATAAGGACCCGGTACTTGTGTTAACACATCCCACACCCGCACATGAAACTGAGTTGCTATATTAGGTAAATGATCCTTGAAAGAGTCCAAATCAAAACAAGCTTCCTCAGTGATTGTCCTCTTCTCACAAAAAGTGAGGTAATAGGATTCCATTGCCTCGAGGCCAAAGCGTAGTTTTCTATTTCTTGTTCCTCATTTTGCACTGCTACTGAGGGTGTGTCATGTGTGGGAGCTCCCAAATGAGCTTTTCCTTTTTCTTTACTCCTAGATGAAGGCATGTCCCTGCAATAGGTTGAAGTGCCAATGAAAACCAAACAAGAGTTTTTATTTTGTATTTTTCAAACATAATGAAAGAAAACACTACAAGAAGTTAATGGAAAAACAAAATGAAACTGAACACATAGAGAAAAGAATAGCACCAAGTTGACTGCTAGCATGTGCCTTTCACATGAATTACATAGGTAGAGACTCCCCGACTCATATGTGATTTTGCACATGCTAGGCAGAAAACTGGTTCAAAGGGAAATGCATATGTGATAGCCCATGCGTTTCACATGAGCCAACATGCGGCACGCATAGCACATGCTTTCCACTAAACTGGCAGTTTTAACCTCCACCTGCATTGCCACTTGCATTTCACAGGTGAAGACTTGCGACACACATGTGGAATGTAGGTGGAAAACAGCGGTTAATTTTCAATTTCCCGCTTTCACTTGCATTGCACATGCATTTCATAAGGCAACACATGTGGCAGCCAAGTGCCTAACAGGTAAGAACTCATTTTAACAACACTAAGGCATGGTAAAGCAAATAGTTGACAAATATATAAGTTTAATAGGTACTCTGACTCCCTTAAAAACTTCACAATCATACCAAGACCACAACATCAACAAGTAAAGTATGCTCAACGACTTCCATTAAGAAGGACGTTACCCCCATCTATCATCGAGAATTTCAAGCCCTACCATTATTCATAAGAAATATATCAAGAAACCACAATAATCACTCTCACTCAACCAAAGCGCTCACTGAACAAAATATAATCAATAATACTACTCAAGAGCATAATGGAAAGCAATTTCAGCCCAATATAACATTATTTCAATCAAACCCGAGGTAATGACAATTTGCCCTTAAGAATGACGTCACCCAATCTATCATAGGACCAAACCATACATTACCAATGAGTGGGTTACTCAGACTTTATACCAAACTCAAAATTTTAGGCTAAAATTCATCACAACAACATGCATAATCATAAAATCAAGATCTACCAATTTATTCACAAACCATAACAACAATAAGACCCAAAATTGAGTTTCAAAATAAAATATCAAGTATATTTAGGCATTGGTAGATTTCAAGTAGTATGATTCACTAAAACTACTCCCAAAACCTATCAAAACAATAATTTGACATAAGGGAGAATACCATAAGTGACGATAATGGAGTGACAAGTGAAAAATTAAAGATTTTGGACCCAACAATGGTGACGCATGATTTTTACTGGAAAAGAAGTGATGATGGTGGTGGTTAGCAGTGGTGATGCAGTAGTGAAGCGAGAAAGAGAGTGTGAGGGAGAGTTTTAAAGTTGAGGGAGATTAGGGAGAGAGTTTGGAGGTTTATTGAGTTGTAATGGTGAAATAGAAGAAGAAGAGTCGGTTTAAGGTGTGGAAGAAGGAGAAAATATGCGGGTCGCGTTTGAGTTGGGTCAAGGTCAATGGGTAGGTCAAAGAAAATAAAATCCCATACCTGCACCTGTGAGACCACTTATGTTTCATAGGTAGCCACCTGCATTTTGAATGTGGTCCTGCAGGTGATGATTCTCAGCTTAAATTTTCCTAGTGCACTATTTTTGACCTGCAAGAACACATGCATGCCGCAGGTCCACACATGCGAGTCGCATGTGGTTCCGCAAATGCCTTCAAAAAATTCTTTTTCCTTCAGTTCACTGCCACCAAGGAGAGACTCCACCTGCATACTGTGAGTTGGCATATGTGGTTCGCAGGTGGGGCACACATCCTCTCCAGGAATATTTAGCACCAACCATTTTTTCCATCCTACGCATTCCAAAAAAAACAAAAAGGTAAAGTAAATAATTCAAAAATACTTGGGTTGCCTTCCAAGAAGTGCTTGATTTTACATCGCGGTATGACAATAGTACCTCAACAATCAATTATCACTTGGAGTCATGAAAATGTGATTGGCATGATCCCATTCGAAACTCCAAAAGTACTTTCTCAAAACCTTCATCAACTTATTCCTTTTCCAAGTTAGTAACACCTTAGATGTGGACAATGGTGGGGTGTCATTAGGACTAATGCACATATCCACCAAATTTGGTGGCTTAGGAATGATAAACTCTCTAGTGTCCCTCTTCCCTCAACCATCATATAGAACAAGCTGATCACTCGGTGGTTAACCTCTAATAACTTCTTTACAAGGTCGTTCAACCAACTTCTCCTTGGTGGCAATCAGAAACACAACCCAATATTCATACGGAGGCTTCATAGATTGACATACATTTAACGTGACTTCTTTGCTTCCCAACCAAAATTTGAGTTCTCCTAACTCAACATCAACGAGAGCTCTTCCGGTGGTCAAAAATGGGTGCCCTAAAATTATAGACACCTCAAAGTCCAATGTCACAGTCTAACACTACAAAGTCCGCCGGGAGTATAAATTTGTCCACCTTTACCAATACATCAAACAAAATGCCTACCAGATGATTTATTGAACGATAAACCATTAGGAACCTCATCGGTGTTGGCTTAGAAGATCCCAAACCTAAATTCTTAAAGATCACAAGGGGCATCAAGTTGATGCTCGCGCCAAGGTCGCATAAAGCCCTTTTGAACAAATAAATGCCAATAGTGCAAGAAATGAAAAAAGCACTCGGATCTTCTCTCTTAGGGGTCAAATTACTTGTCACGACTACACTACAATTGTGGGACACTTCAACCATTCCCACATCAATCACTCTCTTCTTTTTCAATAGATCCTTCATGGATTTTGCATTACCCAACATTTGCATTAGAGCATCAACCAAGGAAATTTCATCGAGAATTTGCTGAACATATCCACAAATTTCTTGAACTGATTGTCCTCCTTTTTCTTGATCAACATTTGAGGATATTGAGGAGGACATTTAGGCAACTTTCTTGGCTTACTCTGAGTTTGCTCCTCCTTCTTCTTTTCTATGTTACTATTAACTTGAGGAGGTAATTCAATATATTCCCTCTCCTCATTTGGGCTTTCATCATCAATATTCGCCTTTTTTTCACCCACATTCACATTGGTTGCACTAAGATTCACCCTAATCTTTGGATTTGCCTCACTTCTCTTTTCACTCTCAACCCCAGTTGCTACATTCTCACTCTTCTCAAACACAACTTCTTTGGTTGGTTTGCTTACACTATCAAGCATCCTTCCGCTTCATGTGACAATTCCCATCACATGGCCATCATTTTTCGGGTTTGGAATAGTATCACTAGGAATGGTGCCCTTCAACCAAGGGTTTATTAGGCTGATAGATGTCTTATTTGGGGCTCTAAGTGCTTGATCAACGCAGAAGGAGAGCTCACTATTTGGTTAAGGGTCGAAACATCACTCTTCAAATCTCTAACCCCATCATCCATGGACTCTACTCTTTACAAGACACGTGACAACATGTCTTCAATTTTTGAAGCAGCGGGATCACTAACACTTGGTTGGAAAGTAGAAGCATTTGCCTTAGGTAGAGGCACATATGGATTACCACTTCGGTGATTGTATCAATCACCTTCTCATTCATGATCTCTCCAATGAGCTTCATTATCCCTTTCACGATAATGATTACGATCACGATCCCTCCAACATTGATTACCATCCCAAGGTTACCAAGGGCCTTGATTTTCATCTTGGTACCGTAGGAGAGAACCCCCCAATAAATAACACGCTTCTTCATCCACAAATTTATATGCTCTACCTTCATCATGGGTTTTGGACCCATAAGATCCAATGATATTAACACTTTTAGTTCTGGCACCCATCATGTATTTTACTAATAATTCAATTTGAGTCATTATCTTAGCCATAGTTTCATCTTGTTCAGACTCTTTGCTTATCATCTCATTAGTCATAATGGAGGAGGTGACACCCGATGTCACCTCAGCCTTTCTCGTGTGCCAATCTCTATTTGTCTTTTTCATTCTATCCAAAGGAGCTGAAGCAAGATAATATGCTTGATCTATGATAGATCCACCCACAATATTGTTTGCTATCGACTTGTTCATTAAATTAAGTGCCCTATAAAAGCTTTATAGTAGAACTCCATACGGTAGCCCGTGGTTTGGACATAACAATAACATTTCATGAACCTTAACTATACCTCATGCAAAGGTTCATCAGGCGATTGTCAGAAGTTTGTGATTTCATCATGCAATTACAACATCCTTGAAGGTGGAAAAAACCGGTCCAAGAAAGCTTTGACTAACTCGTTCCATGATGTGATAGAGCCCTCGCGGAGCTCTTCTAGCTATGCGACTGCCTCTCCCGTGAGAGAGAATGAAAACAACCAAAGTTGAATTACCTCTTGACTATTATTTTGGATGTTAAACAGATGGCAAATCTATACAAAGTTTTGAATGTGTCGATTAGCATCCTTACTTGCTAATCCTCCATACAAGCCCTTCATTTGTATCAAATACAACATAGTGCTTATCACGTGAAAGACTACATTACCAATAGCGAGATGTAGTCGAATGGCACCTGCAGCACCATGAACAATAGACTCATCCTCCATATCCATATATCTATCCACGCTACCTTTCTGACTAGCGTGGCTCATGAGTAACCTGTTCACAACAGCTAAAACAACAAAAATGTAAAAGAAAACAAGATGCTAAACTAAAGTGAATCAACAGACAATAATGGAAAATAAAAATCCAATCCCCTAACATAACACCATTTTTTGATAACCTCTAAAACAACTCTCCCAAAGTAGGTGCCAACGGTCGTCAAGCAAAACAATAACCCAATATGAGTTGAGATCGAATCCACGAGGATAGGTATTAACCATAAATTATAATTTGATTCACAAGAGCAAGTGTAGTGCTCAAGCAAGTAAACTAAATGGGGGAATTGGTTTTGAAAATTAAAATTAAAATTTATAACAAAGCAACGGTGTAGATACAAGAGTTTATATCAAGATTGGAAAGAATAGGGGTGTGCTTCCAATGAGGTCATGCATTGGAACTAGAGTTGATTGTTCGAATTCACTTTCAATCAAAGTGCGGTTAGACTTCGTTCAAGTCATGTTTATTTGTTTTTCAACCTACCAAACATATATACACTATGATCTCTTTCATACCCCATAGTTGAGCAACAAAACAATCAATTGGCTATGGTGAGTTAAGCTATTTCTAACCTCAACTCTTACGTGGAAATTTCCTAAATTAAGTTATTTCTAGTGTCAATTTATGGTGAAAATCCCAAATTCGTACTATTAAATTCTTATCCAATTATAGAACACTTTTCTAGAGCAAGCACATAACAGAAAGCTAAATTAATATTTGCAACCATCAATTTTATAATGAAAACATTAAGGATTCAATAGACCCATGTATAATAATCAATTATAAACTCAAATAATCAATACCCATTCCCAAATTCAAACACCTATCATGCACACACCTCTACAATTGAATTTAGCTACTCATAATAAAGGAACAAGAGAATATACCAAGTGGGTTTTCAATAATTCCATTCATCTTCAATAACTATTTTCAATTCCAATCTCAAATATTCAACAATAGTGTTTTTCAATTCAAGGAAGAAGAAAGCTAAAAAAACATATACTCAAAGGTGTACTCTAACAACTATATCCTAATTGGGGAAAAAGTTGGCATCACCCCTTACTTTGCAGGTGCTTTTGATTTCTATTGTTTTTCTTTAGTTCACTGCCAACGAGATGTAATGGCACCTGCGTCCGCGAGTTGATATATGCAAACCACAAGTGATGGAACACATCCTGTTCGGGGAATTTTCTTACACTTAGACATTTTTATATCTCCATGCATTCCTAAAACATGCCAAAAACAACAAAGAAGTCAAGTAAATAAATCAAAAACACTTGGGTTGCCTCCCAAGAAGCGCTTGATTTTATGTCGTGACATGATGATAGTACCTCAAGTATCAATCAATGCACAGGGTCATGCCAATACTATTGGAAAAATCCTATTTGAAACACCGAAAGTAATTCCTCATGATTTTCATCACCTCCTCTCTTTGCCAAGCTAGCAACACCATTGATGTGGACAATGGGAGAGTGTCATTAGGACCCATGTGCATATCCACCAAATTTGGTGGCTTAGGCATGATAAATTTTCCAAGGTCCCTCTTCCCTCGACCATCGTTATGAATAAGCTGGTCACTCGATGGTTAACCTCTAATTTCATCTTCACAAGGACCTTCAACCAACTCGTCCTTGGTGTCAATCACTAACACGACCTGATATTTATTTGGGGGCTTTATAGGTTAACATACATTGAGATGACCTCTTCGCTTCCCACTCAGAATTTAAGTTTTCCTAGCTCCACATCAACAAGAACCCTACCAGTGGCCAAAAATAGGTGCCCCAAAATGATAGGCACCTCAAGATCAACATCATAATCTAGTATCACAAAATCAACCGGCAAGATAAATTTGTCCATTTTTACCAACACATTAAACAGGATGCCGACAGGGCGCTTTATCGAATAATCAGCCATTAGCAACCTCATCGTTGTTGGCTTAGAAGATCCCAAACATAACTTCTTAAAGATCACAAGGAGCATCAAGTTGATGCTCGCGCCAAGGTCGTATAAAGCTCTTTTGAACAAATAAATGCCAATAGTGCAAGGAATGAAAAAAGCACCCGGTTATTCTCTCTTAAGGGTCAAATTACTTGTCATGACTGCACTACAATTGTGGGACACTTCCACCATTCCCACATCAATCACTCTCTTCTTTTTCAATAGCTCCTTCATGGATTTTGCATAGCTCGATATTTGCATTAGAGCATCAACCAAGGAAATTTCATGGAGAATTTGCTGCACATATCCACAAATTTCTTGAACTGATTGTCCTCCTTTTTCTTGATCAACCTTTGAGGATATTGAGGAGGACATTTTGGCAACGTCCTTGGCTTACTCTGAGTTTTCTCCTCCTTCTCCTCTTCTATGTTAATATTAACTTGAGGAGGTAATTCAATATCTTCCCTCTCCCCATTTGGGCTTTCATCATCAACATTCGCCTTCTTTTCACCCACATTCACATTGGTTGCACTAAGATTCACCACAATCTTTGGATTTGCCTCACTTCTCTTTTCACTCTCAACCCTAGTTGCTACATTCTCATTCTTCTCAAACACAACTTCTTTGGTTGGTTTACTTACACTATCAAGCATCCTTCCGCTTCATGTGAAAATTCCCATCACATGGCCATCATTTTTCGGGTTTGGAATAGTATCACTAGGAATGGTGCCCTTCAACAAAGGGTGTATTAGGCTGATAGATGTCTTATTTGGGGATCTAAGTGCTTGATCAACGCGGAATGAGATCTCACTATCGGTTAAGGGTCTAAACATCACTCTTCAAATCTCTAACCCCATCATCCATGGACTCTACTCTTTACAAGACACGTGACAACATGTCTTCAATTTTTGAAGCAGCGGGATCACTAACACTTAGTTGGAAAGTAGAAGCATTTGCCATAGGTAGAGGCACATATGGATTACCACTTCGGTGATTGTATCAATCACCTTCTCATTCATGATCTCTCCAATGAGCTTCATTATCCCTTTCACGATCATGATTACGATCATGATCCCTCCAACATTGATTACCATCCCAAGGTTACCAAGGGCCTTGATTTTCATCTTGGTACCCTAGGAGAGAACCCCCCAATAAATAACACGCTTCTTCATCAACAAATTTATAAGCTCTACCTTCATCAAGGCTTTTGGACCCATAATATCCAATGATATTAACACTTTTAGTTCTGGCACCCATGATGTATTTGACTAATAATTCAATTTGAGTCATTATCTTAGCCATAGTTTCATCTTGTTCTAACTCTTTCCTTATCATCTCATTAGTCAAAATGAAGGAGGTGACACCCGATGTCACTTCAACCTTTCTCGTGTGCCAATCTGTATTTGTCTTTGTCATTCTATCCAAAGGAGCTGAAGCAAGATAATATGTTTGATCCATGATAGATCCACCCACAATATTGTTTGCTACCGACTTGTTCATTAAATTAAGTGCCCTATAAAAGCTTTGTAGTAGAACTCCATCCGGTAGCCCGTGGTTCGGACATAACAATAACTTTTCATGAACCTTAACCATACCTCATGCAAAGATTCATCAGGCGATTGTCAAAAGTTTGTGATTTCATCATGCAATTAAAACATCCTTGAATGTGGAAAAAATCGGTCTAAGAAAGCTTTGAATAACTCGTTCCATGATGTGATAGAGCCCTCAGGGAGCTCTTCTAGCTATGCGACCGCCTCTCCCGTGAGAGAGAATGAAAACAACCAAAGTTGAAATTACCTCTTGACTAATATTTTGGATGTTAAACAGATGGCAAATCTATACAAAGTTTTGAATGTGTCGATTAGCATCCTCACTTGCTAATCCTCCATACAAGCCCTTCATTTGTATCAAATGCAACATAGTGCTTATCACGTGAAAGACTACATTACCAATAGCGAGATGTAGTCGAATGGCACCTGCAGCACCATGAAGAATAGACTCATCCTCCATATCCATATATCTATCCATGCTACCTTTCTGACTAGCGTGGCTCATGAGTAACCTGTTCACAACAGCTAAAACAACAAAAATGTAAAAGAAAACAAGATGCTAAACTAAAGTGAATCAACAGACAATAATGGAAAATCAAAAGCCAATCCCCTAACATAACACCATATTTTGATAACCTCTAAAACAACTCTCCCAAAGTAGGTGCCAACGGTCGTCAAGCAAAACAATAACCCAATATGAGTTGAGATCGAATCCACGAGGATAGGTATTAACCATAAATTATAATTTGATTCACAAGAGCAAGTGTAGTGCTCAAGCAAGTAAACTAAATGGGGGAATTGGTTTTGAAAATTAAAATTAAAATTTATAACAAAGCAACGGTGTAGATACAAGAGTTTATATCAAGATTGGAAAGACTAGGGGTGTGCTTCCAATGAGGTCATGCATTGGAACTAGAGTGGATTGTTCGAATTCACTTTTAATCAAAGTGCGGGTAGACTTCGTTCAAGTCATGTTTATTTGTTTTTCAACCTACCAAACATATATACACTATGATCTCTTTCATACCCCATAGTTGAGCAACAAAACAATCAATTGGCTATCGTGAGTTAAGCTATTTCTAAACTCAACTCTTACGTGGAAATTTCCTAAATTAAGTTATTTCTAGTGTCAATTTATGGTGAAAATCCCAAATTCCTACTATTAAATTCTTACCCAATTATAAAACTCTTTTCTAGAGCAAGCACATAACAGAAAGCTAAATTAATATTTGCAACCATCAATTTTATAATGAAAACATTAAGGATTCAATAGACCCATGTATAATAATCAATTATAAACTCAAATAATCAATACCCATTCCCAAATTCAAACACCTATCATGCACACACCCCTAAAATTGAATTTAGCTACTCATAATAAAGGAACAAGAGAATATACCAAGTGGGTTTTCAATAATTCCATTCATCTTCAATAACTATTTTCAATTCCAATCTCAAATATTCAACAATAGTGTTTTTCAATTCAAGGAAGAAGAAAGCTAAAAAAACATATACTCAAAGGTGTACTCTAACAACTATATCCTAATTGGGGAAAAAGTTGGCATCACCCCTTACTTTGCAGGTGCTTTTGATTTCTATTGTTTTTCTTTAGTTCACTGCCAACGAGATGTAATGGCACCTGCGTCCGCGAGTTGATATATGCAAACCACAAGTGATGGAACACATCCTGTTCGGGGAATTTTCTTACACTTAGACATTTTTATATCGCCATGCATTCCAAAAACATGCCAAAAACAACAAAGAAGTCAAGTAAATAAATCAAAAACACTTGGGTTGCCTCCCAAGAAGCGCTTGATTTTATGTCGTGACATGATGATAGTACCTCAAGTATCAATCATTGCCCAGGGTCATGCCAATACGATTGGAAAAATCCTATTGGAAACACCGAAAGTAATTCCTCATGATTTTCATCACCTCCTCTCTTTGCCAAGCTAGCAACACCATTGATGTGGACAATGGGAGAGTGTCATTAGGACCCATGTGCATATCCACCAAATTTGGTGGCTTAGGCATGATAAATTTTCCAAGGTCCCTCTTCCCTTGACCATCGTTACGAATAAGCTGGTCACTCGATGGTTAACCTCTAATTTCATCTTCACAAGGACCTTCTACCAACTCGTCCTTGGTGTCAATCACTGACACGACCTGATATTTATTTGGGGGCTTCATAGGTTAACATACATTGAGATGACCTCCTCGCTTCCCACTCAGAATTTAAGTTTTCCTAGCTCCACATCAACAAGAACCCTACCAGTGGCCAAAAATAGGTGCCCCAAAATGATAGGCACCTCAAGATCAACATCATAATCTAGTATCACAAAATCAACCGGCAAGATAAACTTGTCCATTTTCACCAACATATTAAACAGGATGCCGTCAGGGCGCTTTATCAAATAATCAGCCATTAGCAACCTCATCGATGTTGGCTTAGAAGATCCCAAACATAACTCTTAAAGATCACAAGGAGCATCAAGTTGATGCTCGCGCCAAGGTCGTATAAAGCCCTTTTGAACGAATAAATGCCAATAGTGCAAGGAATGAAAAAAGCACCCGGTTATTCTCTCTTAGGGGTCAAATTACTTGTCATGACTGCACTACAATTGTGGGACACTTCCACCATTCCCACATCAATCACTCTCTTCTTTTTTAATAGCTCCTTCATGGATTTTGCATAGCCCGACATTTGCATTAGAGCATCAACCAAGGAAATTTCATGGAGAATTTGCTGAACATATCTACAAATTTCTTGAACTGATTGTCCTCCTTTTTCTTGATCAACCTTTGAGGATATTGAGGAGGACATTTAGGCAACGTCCTTGGCTTACTCTGAGTTTGCTCCTCCCTCTCCTCTTCTATGTTAATATTAACTTGAGGAGGTAATTCAATATCTTCCCTCTCCCCATTTGGTCTTTCATCATCAACATTCGCCTTCTTTTCACCCACATTCACATTGGTTGCACTAAGATTCACCCCAATCTTCGGATTTGCCTCACTTCTCTTTTCACTCTAAACCCTAATTGCTACATTCTCACTCTTCTCAAACACAACTTCTTTGGTTAGTTTACTTACACTATCAAGCATCCTTCCGCTTCATGTGAAAATTCCCATCACATGGCCATTATTTTTCGGGTTTGGAATAGTATCACTAGGAATGGTGCCCTTCAACAAAGGGTGTATTAGGATGATAGATTTCTTATTTGGGGCTCTAAGTGCTTGATCAACGCGGAATGAGAGCTCACTATTTGGTTAAGGTTCGAAACATCACTCTTCAAAATCTCTAACCCCATCATCCATGGACTCTACTCTTTACAAGACACGTGACAACATGTCTTCAATTTTTGAAGCAGCGGGATCACTAACACTTGGTTGGAAAGTAGAAGCATTTTCCTTAGGTAGAGGCACATATGGATTACCACTTTGGTGATTGTATCAATCACCTTCTCATTCATGATCTCTCCAATGAGCTTCATTATCCCTTTCACGATCATGATTATGATCACGATCACTCCAACATTGATTACCATCCCAAGGTTACCAAGGGCCTTGATTTTCATCTTGGTACCCTAGGAGAGAACCCCCCAATAAATAACATGCTTCTTCATCCAAAAATTTATAAGCTCTACCTTCATCATGGCTTTTGGACCCATAAGATCCAATGATATTAACACTTTTAGTTCTGGCACCCATCTTGTATTTGACTAATAATTCAATTTGAATTATTATCTTAGCCATAGTTTCATCTTGTTCTGACTCTTTCCTTATCATCTCATTAGTCATAATGGAGGAGGTGACACCCGATGTCACCTTAGCCTTTCTCGTGTGCCAATCTCTATTTGTCTTTGTCATTCTATCCAAAGGAGTTGAAGCAAGATAATATGCTTGATCCATGATAGATCCACCCACAATTCTGTTTGCTACCGACTTGTTCATTAAATTAAGTGCCCTAAAAAAGCTTTGTAGTAGAACTCCATTCGGTAGCTCGTGGTTCGGACATAACAATAACTTTTCATGAACCTTAACCATACCTCATGCAAAGGTTCATCAGGCGATTGTCAGAAGTTTGTGATTTCATCATGCAATTACAACATCCTTGAAGGTCGAAAAAACCGGTCCAAGAAAGCTTTAACTAACCATTCCATGATATGATAGAGCCCTCGGGGAGCTCTTTTAGCTATGCGACCACCTCTCCCGTGAGAGAGAATAAAAACAACCAAAATTGGATTAACTCTTGACTAATATTTTGGATGTTAAACGGATGGCAAATCTATACAATGTTTTGAATGTGCCGATTAGCATCCTCACTTGCTAATCCTCCATACAAGCCCTTCATTTGTATCAAATGCAAAATAGTCACGTGAAAGACTACATTACCAATAGCGAGAGGTAGTCGAATGGCACACGCAGAAGCATGAACAATAGACTCATCCTCCATATCCATATATCTATCCACGCTACCTTTCTCACTAGCGTGGCACGTGAGTAACCTGTTCACAACACCAAAAACAATAAAAATGTAAAAGAAAACAAGATGCTAAACTAGAGTGAATCAACAGATAATAAATGGCAAATCAAAAGCCAATCCCCTAACATAACGCCATTTCTTGATAACCTCTAAAACAACTCTCCCAAAGGAGGTGCCAACAGTCGTCAAGAAAAACAATAACCCAATGTGAGTTGAGATCGAATCCACGAGGATTGGTATTAACCATAAATTATAATTTGATTCACAAGAGCAAGTGTAGTGCTATAGCAAGTAAAGTAAATGGGGTAATTGGTTTTGAAAATGAAAATGAAAATTTGTAACAAAGCAACGGTGTAGATACAAGAGTTTATATCAAGATTGGAAAGACTAGGGGTGTGCTTCCAATGAGGTCATGCATTGGAACTAGAGTTGATTGTTCGAATTCACTTTCAATCAAAGTGCGGGTAGACTTCATTCAAGTCATGCTTATTTGTTTTTCAACCTACCAAACATATATAAACTATGATCTCTTTCATACCCTATAGTTGAGCAACAAAACAATCAATTGGCTATGGTGAGTTAAGCTATTTCTAACCTCAACTCTTAGGTGGAAATTTCCTAAATTAAGCTATTTCTAGCCTTAATTTATGGCGAAAATCCAAAATTCCTACTATTAAATTCTTACCCAATTATAGAACTCTTTTCTAGAGAAGCACATAACAGAAAGCTAAATTAATATTTGCAACCATCAATTTTATAATGAAAACATTAAGGATTCAATAGACCCATGTATAATAATCAATTATAAACTCAAATAATCAATACCCATTCCCAAATTCAAACACCTATCATGCACACACCCCTAAAATTAAATTTAGCTACTCATAATAAAGGAACAAGAGAATATACCAAGTGGGTTTTCAATAATTCCATTCATCTTCAATAACTATTTTCAATTCCAATCTCAAATATTCAACAATAGTGTTTTTCAATTCAAGGAAGAAGAAAGCTAAAAAAACTTATACTCAAAGGTGTACTCTAACAACTATATCCTAATTGGGGAAAAAGTTGGCATCGCCCCTTACTTTGCAGGTGCTTTTGATTTCAATTGTTTTTCTTTAGTTCACTGCCAACGGGATGTAATGGCACCTGTGTCCGCGAGTTGATATATGCGAACCACAAGTGATGGAACACATCCTGTTCGGGGAATTTTCTTACACTTAGACATTTTTATATCGCCATGCATTCCAAAAACATGCCAAAAACAACAAAGAAGTCAAGTAAATAAATCAAAAATACTTAGGTTGCCTCCCAAGAAGCGCTTGATTTTATGTCGTGACATGATGATAGTACCTCAAGTATCAATCATTGCCCAGGGTCATGCCAATACGATTGGAAAAATCCTATTTGAAACACCGAAAGTAATTCCTCATGATTTTCATCACCTCCTCTCTTTGCCAAGCTAGCAACACCATAGGTGTGGACAATGGGAGAGTGTCATTAGGACCCATGTGCATATCCACCAAATTTTGTGGCTTAGGCATGATAAATTTTCCAAGGTCCCTCTTCCCTCGACCATCGTTACGAATAAGCTGGTCACTCGATGGTTAACCTCTAATTTCATCTTCACAAGGACCTTCTACCAACTCGTCCTTGGTGTCAATCACTAACACGACCTGATATTTATTTGGGGGCTTCATAGGTTAACATACATTGAGATGACCTCCTCGCTTCCCACTCAGAATTTAAGTTTTCCTAGCTCCACATCAACAAGAACCCTACCAGTGGCCAAAAATAGGTGCCCCAATATGATAGGCACCTCAAGATCAACATCATAATCTAGTATCACAAAATCAACCGGCAAGATAAACTTGTCAATTTTCACCAACATATTAAACAGGATGTCGTCGGGGCGCTTTATCGAATAATCAGCCATTAGCAACCTCATCGATGTTGGCTTAGAAGATCCCAAACATAACTCTTATAGATCACAAGGAGCATCAAGTTGATGCTCGCGCCAAGGTCGTATAAAGCCCTTTTGAACGAATAAATGCCAATAGTGCAAGGAATGAAAAAAGCACCCGGTTATTCTCTCTTAGGGGTCAAATTACTTGTCATGACTGCACAACAATTGTGGGACACTTCCACCATTCCCACATCAATCACTCTCTTCTTTTTGAATAGCTCCTTCATGGATTTTGCATAGCCCGACATTTGCATTAGAGCATCAACCAAGGAAATTTCATGGAGAATTTTCTGAACATATCCACAAATTTCTTGAACTGATTGTCCTCTTTTTTCTTGATCAACCTTTGAGGATATTGAGGAGGAATTTAGGCAACGTCCTTGGCTTACTCTAAGTTTGCTCCTCCTTCTCCTCTTCTATGTTAATATTAACTTGAGGAGGTAATTCAATATCTTCCCTCTCCCCATTTGGGCTTTCATCATCAACATTCGCCTTCTTTTCACCCATATTCACATTGGTTGCACTAAGATTCACCCCAATCTTCGGATTTGCCTCACTTCTCTTTTCACTCTAAACCCTAATTGCTACATTCTCACTCTTCTCAAACACAACTTCTTTGGTTGGTTTACTTACACTATCAAGCATCCTTCCACTTCATGTGAAAATTCCCATCACATGGACATCATTTTTCGGGTTTGGAATAGTATCACTAGGAATGGTGCCCTTCAACCAAGGGTGTATTAGGATGATAGATTTCTTATTTGGGGCTCTAAGTGCTTGATCAACGCGGAATGAGAGCTCACTATTTGGTTAAGGGTCAAAACATCACTCTTCAAATCTCTAACCCCATCATCCATGGACTCTACTCTTTACAAGACACGTGACAACATGTCTTCAATTTTTGAAGCAGCGGGATCACTAACACTTGGTTGGAAAGTAGAAGCATTTGCCTTAGGTAGAGGCACATATGGATTACCACTTTGGTGATTGTATCAATCACCTTCTCATTCATGATCTCTCCAATGAGCTTCATTATCCCTTTCACGATCATGATTATGATCACGATCACTCCAACATTGATTACCATCCCAAGGTTACCAAGGGCCTTGATTTTCATCTTGGTACCCTAGGAGAGAACCCCCCAATAAATAACATGCTTCTTCATCCAAAAATTTATAAGCTCTACCTTCATCATGGCTTTTGGACCCATAAGATCCAATGATATTAACACTTTTAGTTCTGGCACCCATCTTGTATTTGACTAATAATTCAATTTGAATTATTATCTTAGCCATAGTTTCATCTTGTTCTGACTCTTTCCTTATCATCTCATTAGTCATAATGGAGGAGGTGACACCCGATGTCACCTTAGCCTTTCTCGTGTGCCAATCTCTATTTGTCTTTGTCATTCTATCCAAAGGAGTTGAAGCAAGATAATATGCTTGATCCATGATAGATCCACCCACAATTCTGTTTGCTACCGACTTGTTCATTAAATTAAGTGCCCTAAAAAAGCTTTGTAGTAGAACTCCATTCGGTAGCTCGTGGTTCGGACATAACAATAACTTTTCATGAACCTTAACCATACCTCATGCAAAGGTTCATCAGGCGATTGTCAGAAGTTTGTGATTTCATCATGCAATTACAACATCCTTGAAGGTCGAAAAAACCGGTCCAAGAAAGCTTTAACTAACCATTCCATGATATGATAGAGCCCTCGGGGAGCTCTTTTAGCTATGCGACCACCTCTCCCGTGAGAGAGAATAAAAACAACCAAAATTGGATTAACTCTTGACTAATATTTTGGATGTTAAACGGATGGCAAATCTATACAATGTTTTGAATGTGCCGATTAGCAT
>QJPP01002946.1:0-182380 GCA_003996215.1 Jaltomata sinuosa
ATTCGTGTGGGCATCCTGGTCACTTTATGCGAGACTGTCCGAGTAGAGGTAGGAGTGAGATATCCCATCCTACAGGGTCGATGGCAGCTTCTTCATCTACTATTCGTCCCCCAAGGACAGGACAACAGGCTACACCAGGTCGTGGAAGAGGTAGAGGAGGAGGAGGAGCATCCAGTTCAGGCAGTGGTCAGAATCGCACTTATGCTCTAGTCGGTCGCCAGGACTTAGAATCGTCACCTGATGTTGTTACAGGTACATTGACTATTTTTACTCATGCTGTTTATGCACTTATAGATCCTGGCTCTACTCTTTCATATGTTACCCCGCTCGTTGCTGGTAAGTTGGGGGTAGGCCCTGAGTTATTGCCTAGACCATTTGATGTATCTACGCCAGTTGGTGAATCTATTATAGCTAGACGAGTTTATCGAGATTGTGCAGTGTGGATTTATGACCATCTCACTTCAGCTGATCTAATCGAATTAGATATGATTGACTTCGATGTCATTATGGGCATGGATTGGTTAGCTGCATGTTATGCTAATATCGATTGTAGAAATAAGGTTGTCAAATTCCATTTTTCGGAAGAAACAATCCTGGAGTGGAAAGGTAATGCTGCCATGCCAAGGGGTAGGTTTATTTCCTACCTTAAAGCCCAGAAAATGATTTCTAAAGGCTATATTTATCATTTAGTCCGAGTACAAAGCACAGAGGATGGACCAGTGACTCCTCAATCGGTTCCCGTGGTGAGTCAATTTCTAGATGTATTCCCGGATGAGCTTCCAGGAATCCCTCCAGAAAGGGAAATTGAGTTTGCCATTGACCTACTCCCAGATACTCAGCCAATATCAATTCCCCATTACAGAATGGCTCCTGCAGAGTTAAGAGAATTAAAGGAACAATTAAAGGATCTACTCGAAAAAGGTTTCATTAGGCCTAGTACATCGCCATGGGGCGCACCAGTTTTGTTTGTTCGTAAGAAGGATGGGTCCTTCAGAATGTGTATCGATTACCGACAACTGAACAAAGTTACAATCAAGAATAAGTATCCGCTTCCAAGGATTGATGACCTTTTTGATCAGTTGCAAGGCGCCAAATGTTTTTCAAAGATTGACTTGCGGTCGGGGTACCACCAGTTACGTGTTAAAGGGGTAGATGTTCCAAAAACAGCCTTTAGGACAAGGTATGGCCACTTTGAATTTCTAGTAATGTCTTTTGGGCTTACTAATGCCCCAGCAGCTTTTATGGACCTAATGAATCGGGTATTTAAGCCATTCCTAGATGTATTCGTGATCGTATTTATTGACGATATCCTGATTTACTCACGGTCCAAAGCCGAACATGCTGATCATTTATGTGCAGTATTGCAAACACTTCAGAATCATAAATTATATGCGAAGTTCTCCAAATGTGAGTTTTGGTTGACTTCGGTGGCTTTTCTTGGCCATATAGTTACAGACGAAGGTATTAGAGTTGACGGCCAAAAGATTGAAGCAGTAAAGAATTGGCCGAGGCCCTTGAATGCTACAGAAATCCGTAGTTTTTTGGGCTTAGCAGGTTATTACCGAAGGTTTGTAGAAGGGTTTTCTTCTATATCTGCACCATTGACAAAGTTGACTCATAAAGCTACCAAGTTCCAGTGGGCTGATGCATGTGAGCAGAGTTTTCAGGAGTTGAAGGACAGGCTTACTTCAGCACCTGTCTTAACTCTGCCAGAGGGCACAAAAGGTTATGTTGTTTATTGTGATGCTTCAAGGATTGGGTTGGGTTGTGTTTTAATGCAACATGGTAAAGTTATTGCCTATGCCTCGAGACAACTAAGAAAGCACGAACAAAATTACCCTACTCACGATCTTGAATTGGCAGCAGTTATATTTGCCTTGAAAATTTGGCGCCATTACTTTTTTGGAGTCCATGTAGACGTGTTTTCGGACCACAAAAGTCTACAGTATTTATTCAAACAGAAGGATTTAAACCTAAGGCAAAGAAGGTGGCTAGAGTTACTAAAGGATTATGACATAGATATTTTGTACCATCCAGGGAAGGCCAATATAGTGGCCGATGCACTTAGCCGCAAATCCATGGGAAGCTTGAGCCACGTGGAAAATAGAAAGATTGAGATGACAAGAGAACTACATCAGTTAGCTAATTTGCAGGTTCGACTACTAGACCAAGGTAATGGGGGAGTTGTTATTCAAAGCACAGCGGAATCCTCACTAGTGACAGAGGTAAAGGAAAGACAATATGATGATTCAGAATTAGTAAGATTGAGGGAGGAAATTCCACAACAGAAGCAACCACTAATAGAGCTTAAGGAGGATGGGGTTCTGAGATATCAAGGTCGTCTATGTGTACCTAACGTCGGGGAGCTTCGGGAGAAAATTTTGGCAGAAGTTCACTATTCCCGCTATTCAATCCATCCAGGAGCGACGAAAATGTATCATGATCTTCGACAGATTTATTGGTGGAATAATATGAAGAGAAATATTGCAGAGTTTGTAGCCCAATGCCCGAATTGTCAACAGGTAAAAATTGAACACCAGAGACCCGGAGGTCTAACTCAAAGTATAGTGATACCTACCTGGAAATGGGAGGTGATCAACATGGACTTTATTACAGGCTTACCCCGTACTTATCGGAAGTATGATTCCATATGGGTGATTGTAGATAGACTTACAAAATCAGCTCACTTTTGCCAGTCAGGACAACTTATACTGCTGAAGATTATGCCAAGTTGTATATTAGTGAAATAGTTCGACTTCATGGTGTCCCAATTTCCATCATTTCAGATAGGGGTGCTCAGTTTACAGCAAATTTCTGGAGGTCTTTCCAGAGAGGCTTAGGTACTCAAATAAGTCTCAGTACAGCTTTTCATCCACAGACAAATGGACAAGCTGAACGCACTATTCAAACACTCGAAGATATGCTACGAGCTTGTGTACTAGATTTTAAAGGGAGTTGGGATGACCATTTGCCACTAATTGAGTTTGCTTATAATAATAGCTTCCATGCAAGCATTCAAATGGCTCCTTATGAAGCTTTATACGGGCGAAAGTGTAGATCACCAATTGGATGGTTTGAAATGGGAGAGGCAGGATTATTAGGGCCAGACCTAGTTAATCAGGCAATGGAGAAGGTGAAACTAATCCGAGAAAGATTACTAACAGCCCAGAGTAGACAGAAATCATATGCAGATGTGCGACGTCGGGATTTGGAATTTAATATTAGTGATTGGGTTTTCCTAAAGGTTTCGCCCATGAAAGGCGTTATGCGATTTGGTAAAAAGGGAAAGCTTAGTCCAAGATATATTGGACCATACAGGATCATTCGGAGGGTAGGAAAAGTGGCATATGAGCTAGATTTACCCACAGAATTGGAGACAGTCCATCCTGTATTTCATGTATCGATGCTACGAAGGTGCATTGGAGATCCTTCACGTATTATGCCTATTAAAGATGTTCAACTTTCTGAAGACTTATCCTATAAGGAAGTACCAATTTCTATCCTAGATCGTCAAGTTAGGAAGCTCAGAACCAAAGAAGTAGCCTCAGTAAAGGTGTTGTGGAGAAATAATAATATTGAAGAAATGACGTGGGAAGCCGAGGAAGAAATGAGGAAAAAACATCCCCAGTTATTTATGACTTGAAGATAGTACATAGGTAAGTCATATTCTTATATTCTTGATACTCTTCCTACTATGCAAATATGATCAGGTTTGAACATGTGAAAATGATTACATTTAATTGTATATAGTTGTATCGCCCTGTGAGGCATCGTGCTGGACTTTTGCTGAGTTTCAGGTTTTTTGGATAGTCCCAATTATAAAGGAAACTCTGCCGAAATTTCAAAAAAAAAAAATCCTAAGGGACTAGAGCTCTATATGCATTACCCTCATTCGAGGACGAATGATTCTAAGGGGGGAAGGATATAACACCCCGTACCTTTCAAAACCTATGTGACTAAGTAAATATCGACGAAGGTATTTGAGCTCGAGATTGTGAAGGTACTTTGGCCTAGAATTTGAAATGGTCAAATGTATATAAGTGTTAAGTTAAATTATAAGGAGGAGGGTTTTGAAAATGAGATAAAACAAGTGAGGTACTTGCTCGACTTATCTAAGCTCTTAGGTGACAAGTAGGTGCATCACCTACCTACGCTAACGAACTAAGTTCCGAGGGCCGATTACGGGCAGCAACACCATGGATTATTAGACCTAATGGTAGCCCAAATGAAGCTTAAAGTTGGCCCATCAAAGCACAACCAAATCTGGCCCAAACAACTACAAAAGGTAGCCACCAATATTGACCACATTTTGACCCAAGAGAAGCCCAAAATCAGCCCCAAAACTTAACCCTTTTGAGGCCCAAGCAAAGGGTAATTTTGGCCCAAGTTTCTTGACCCATTTTGGCCCAAATATACTCAAAAAAAAGTCGGCCAAAAAGGTCCCTTTATATAGGCCATTTGCTGATCAATGTTGAACACAAAAAGCTGGAAAATTCTCTCTTATCTCATTTCTTTTTGGCAGCCCTTCTCTCCCTTTAGGGTTCTAAGAAGACCAAGATTAATTGAAGCTTAAGGTGAGTTAAACAACTTGTTATCTTGGTATTAATATACTACATATAGCTAGGATATCCTATGGTAAGAAAGACATGAACTATGGCAGCCCTTTCTTATGATTTAACACATGGAAATTGTGTAACAATTAAGAGATTTCTTCTTCTCTTGTTGGTGTATGTGTAGGGGGTACTTAAGCTTTTAAAGCATCAATAAAAAGAGGATAAAAACACACCTTCAAGTGTGGTAAGTACTCTGCCCATAATAATATTTTTGGATTGAAGTTCGGATGGACAATTGTTGTTGAATTGTTGTTAAGAACTCACGGGACGGCGATCGGAAGCCGTGAGTTCAATGTGTTGCTATTGTATTTCGGCATGGTGGGTTGTGTAGGGGATGTTTGATGTGTTTTGTATTATTGGAGGCAGTAGGTTGGTGTGTGTGTGATGTGTATTGGATAAGGGGAGGAAGGTGTGACGATACACCTTTAATTAATGCAAAATACGTAAATCTGCCCGGGAAATGTTTAGCTACTGTTTTGGGAGTGTTGCAGCAGGTTTAAGAGCTAATATTAGCTTCATTATACCCTTGTGTTGTAGATTAACTTAATAAAGGAAAGTCCAAGTTGTGGTAAGCGCAATCTTCGGAAGGAACGAGGTATGTTAAGGCTTCTTTATTCCTTATCGACATGAATCTAGAAATAGAACTCTAAATTTCCGAAAGAAGGAGTTTGAGTATTTGGTTGTAAGAGAGCTGATTTGGTAACTCAACAAGTCTTAAGGAACTAATTTATACATTATGGTGATTCAAGTCGCCTTCTTATAAAAATCTGATTCTTTTTGCACGAAATGTAAGTTATCCTTTTGTCAAGTTTCTTCTTTGTATTGTGATCTCTAATCAAGCTTTAGAAAGTATACAATGAAAGTTAGAAAGTCAAATCCCCATTTATATGTGTTTGGTATGTTGATTCCAACACCTAGTAAGCCAAGGCTAAAGAAGTTATCTAAATGAACCTTCATAAATAACAAGAATAGCTTTGAAGGTCAATCTAGTAATACACTTATTATGCGTGGTTTGCGTGTTAGTGTGCACCGAGGTGCTACTGCCATATTGAGGCTATTATATACATAGTGTGCACCGAGGTGCTACTGCCATATTGAGGCCATTATACACATAGTGTGCACCGAGGTGCTACTGCCATATTGAGGCCATTATATACATAGTGTGCGCCGAGGCGCTACTGCCATATTGAGGCTATTAAATATAGGGTGCACCGAGGCGCTATTGTGGTTCAGTGTGGGTTATAAAGAGTGAGTTGCAGCGTGAGTTAATGCATGTGTTGTGTTCTAAAAAGAATAAAGGAGAAAGAGCTTAATGAGTCTAACCAATTACAGTTTACAAGTTTCATATTTTATCTTGTTCAGATTTACTACTTGCGACTTGCTTTTATGCTTCTACCTTACATGCCAGTACATTATTGTCGTACTGACGCCCCATTGCCTGGGGGCGCTGCATTCATGCCTGCAGGTCCAGACAGAAACCCAGATAGACCTCTTCAGTAGGAGTTGCGGAGTTCAGCCATTTTGGTAAGCTCCATTCTTCCTGGAGCTGACGAGTCAGAGGTCTAGCTTATATTTTGACCAGGTTATGTATATGTACAGCTTATGGGTAGTCCAGGGCCCTGTCCTGGATAGGAGATATTTTACTTACTCCTAGAGGCTTGTAGACGTGTATATGTACATCAGTGTTGGGTATGGCCTTGTCGGCCTTGTTATTAGTTATCTACTATGATAATAGCCTTGTCGGCCTTGAGTTGCTTAACTACTATTGAGCTTTCAGTGTTTCCAATTGTAATTCTTAGAGACCTTGTCGGTCTCAGACCCCCAGCAGGTTCAACAGAGATACACTCTATTTTGGCACCCTCGGCCTTTTGGGGCTCCGGGTGTCGGTCATGCCTCCCATGGTTTGGGGCGTGACAGCCCTGTCCCATTTAGCATTTATAAAAAATTGTCCTGCCCTACCCCACCCCGTTAAGCCCTGCCCCACCTCGTCCAGTTTATGCTATCTTTCATTTTTTCTTCATTATTTTTTACTTTACAACAGAGATTTTTTTTAAAAAGATTTGTTTTGATATAATTTTTTAATTGAACATAGAACTAGAACCACTTATTTTATTTTATTTATAAACATGATTCTTAACTGGCAAAGAAAATAAATGTATTTTTTTAAAACATTCATATTTTAGGACAATGACTCCTGTAAAGTAGCCATACAAAAATGTTCTATATCTTAGTTTCTAGGCATGACAAACAACATCTATTTGCTAGAGAAAAAATTAGACTTAGACCAAATAATAACTATTTGCTGCACAAATGTAAGTTAGACTTAGATCAAATTTACACAAGTATACATAATAGTAGTTGAATATTACTTCTTATAAGTTTTAATCTATGACATCTTACTCATACAAAAGTAAAAATTCAGATCCAGATCCAGAAAAACAAGAACAGAAAAATAGGTTTACTGAAACAGACTAAGAAAAATATAATAAATTAAAGAATGATCCGAAAGCCCCAAAACATAATCTGCACTCCCTGTACCATTTAAATTTTTTAAAATGTAAGCTTTGAACCGCACCGCTCCGCCCTGCCCTATTTAAGCATTGTCCTTTCCTGCCCCGTTAGATTTTTGCTGTCACTCCCCAAATCAGAGGGGCGGACAAGAACCATATGACCACCTGCTATGAGTAATCTATAATATGTACGAAGTTATAAACCGATAAACAAGCATGTTAACTAACGTATGCTGGATATATATATATATATATATATATATATATATATATATATATATATATACTACAGAGTCACTGGAACAAAACTGTACAATGTGATGCTAGATAACGTCTAGGAAGCCTCTAAAGAGTACAAAATGCTATATTACTAATAACTAGTCAGGACAGGCCCTGATGTACCCAACTAGAGATCTATACATATAACAAAAAATACTAGACATAATCTGCTCCAGATGGAGATGGAGCTCACCCAAATACCAGCTGAAGGTGGCAAGAGAACCTAACGCGGGTGTCTGCCCTCTGCGAATCGGACCCTGTATTTATAAGAAAATACAACGCTCTAAACGTAAGAACGTCAGTATATATACAACATGTACTGATATGTAAAGCAGACAGAATAACAAGAAGACAAGTATGCAAGCTCATATGAATCAAATGTCAAATTGAAAGAATTATGAGCATACAAGTAATAGACGTACGATATGAAACTGTAACCAATGCACCAACATTATTAGTTCTTCATATAACATTCAAAGAAGCATTCATTATAATATAGCCCTTATGACTTGCCTAGGTGACGTACTTACACTATATTTAATATAAATGATCATGTGATGGCCTACCGAAGGCGATCCAGGTCACGTGTAAGACATATGTTGCTCAAGTACTTGTTAGTATAATTTTACACGTATAACTATAATCGCGGTCTGATACATGGTACGCCCTTTGAGGGCTCACTATGAGGGTCTGCCCGCAGGCTATATGTGCGGGTATGCCACAATATTAGATCTCACTATAAAGGTCTGATCTCGATCCTGTGCAAAGAACAACGTCGCGCGAGTGTGTCAAGTAAAACCTATGAATACCCTCATGTCACTCTTTTATCAAGTAAAGCCTTGAAAGGCCTATGATATGTAATTCACAATAAAGATCGTCTAACTTTTTAAGTAAGATCTCTATATGATACCTAACTTTTTGAATATAATATCACTATCCAAATGCTAGTTCCCACTTTAACTTATGGCTATATCAAATAGGTTGTCACATAAGCTAGTGTAATTATGCTATGACCATTTATTTCATTTATAGTGCGTAACACATATATAAGACCACATCGGGTGAATTCTAAGGATTTCAAGTAAAGACACTTACGTTTATGTGAAATATTAAGAAAGTTTGACGCGAAGGGAGTAATAAGAGTACGTATAAGCTTTAATAATTAAATAAGGGAATGACACATGAAGCAACTAAAAATCTTATTTTCATTTTTCATGTAGACTATTTGACCTTTATAGAGGGAACACATGATGTAGGGTAGTGCCTTATGGCGAAGGGAGTTTGAGCTTCACATACCTTAGATGCTTCCCAAGCTAATGGTACCGCGAGTTCCAAACACCTCAACACATCTCGGTGTAGCCTTAACACAACCAACCCAATCAACTACATATACAAAATATATATTCATCAATAACTCGTAGGTTCATCTAATAATTTATTCTAATATTTTTCAGTTTTGCCCAAGGTTGATAAAATTCCTTAACAATACTTGAAGTGAATTCTTTATTTCAACTTATAAAATTCAATACCAAATCTTCCAATTAGTAAGAATTTCCAAAAAAAAAATTCATCTTATTCATCTTTTCTCCTCCTTTAAGAAAAACCTCAATAACCAAGACCCACTTTAAGAGCTAACAAAAATTAAAATCAAATACCTCAAATACCTATTCGTAATCATACTCATGAGTAGGGTAAAGAATTTACCTCTTAAAATTCAAATCTCAACTTTAACTTTTGAAGATTCCTTGAGTTTGGCACCAAAATTCACTTAATTTCTGAGCTCCTTAAAGATGTGGGTATAAATTCCCTTTTTAAATCTTATCCTTACTCTAATTTTTTCTTTAATTGAGTTGATTAAAAGAAAGGGAGAAGAAATAAAGATGAGCACTAGTAGTGCTGTTGCTGCTATTGAAGGAAGCAGTGACCAAATAACCCCCTTTTCTACTTAATGCCCTTCCTCCCTTTTTTAATTAAGGGCTGAGCCCCACATAATTTTCAATTGATATTACTTTTCTTGCCAACTTTACATAGTATTTTTAGGAAAAAAATAAGGTGGCCCCACCAGCAACATATATACTAGCATGCAATTATATATACACTATACTTCTCTTTAAAATGCACATCATGCAACTCTTTATAGATTAAGAGTTATTCTTATTTAAAGTGCTAACTTAAGTTCAGAATTTTTTGAGGTGCTACAATCTCCCCCACTTAAGATCATTCATCCTCGAATGATGCTTTTAGTTTACTCTAAGTTTCATAAACATCCACGATATTCGTGAGACCATCAAAACTTCATCCACTTCTCTTTTTCCATTATAAAGCCTTAAAATTTGGCTAACTCTCAAAATTTTCAGAAATTTTGGTAGAGTTTTCTTTGTAAATAGGCCTATTGGGAAAATGTCAGCAAGCCAGAATATATACAACTACGCTTCACAGAGTGTCACAACAGATACAATACTCAATAGATACTACACGAGGCTCCATTTAGTCTTTTACTCAAATAAAAGTTATAATCATTTGCATAACTCACCTTATACTCTGCATCTGGAAGCTGCATTCACGTAAATCTTGAGAATCATAGCACACATCATGTACCTAAACATATCAAATGAGAATCAAATAACAACTAAACAAATATAATAAAGACTAACAATCATACAAAAGAGATAAGTAGTTTAAGAACCTTCCGATGGTTCTTGAAACAAGTATGAATATTTAGTTTTCATATCATCTTCTGCTTCCCAAGTGGCTTCTTCTATGTCCTGGTTCCTCCAAAGAACTTTAAACGAAGTTATGTCTTTGGTTCTTAACTTTATGACCTGTCGATCCAATATAGCCTCAAGAACTTCCTCATATGATAAGTCTCCTGTAAGCTCAATACCTTCTGTAGGGATGACATGTGAATGTTCTCCTAAACATTGGCACAACATAGACACATGGAAGACCTGATGCACTGCAGCTAACTCTGGAGGTAATTCAACCTTATAAACTACCTAACCAATTCTGTGTATAACTCTAAAAGGCCCAATATACTTGGGACTCAGTTTCCTTTTCTTCTTGAATCACACTACGCCTTTGATAGTCGACACCTTCACGAATA
Source organism: Jaltomata sinuosa (assembly GCA_003996215.1). NCBI lineage: Eukaryota > Viridiplantae > Streptophyta > Magnoliopsida > Solanales > Solanaceae > Jaltomata > Jaltomata sinuosa. The sequence goes on from QJPP01002946.1 coordinate 10,506, forward strand.
CCAAATCATCAATCTGAAACTCCAAATCCCTATGTCGCACTTCTGCATATGATTTTTGTCGACTCTAAGCAGTCTTCAACCGCTCTTGTATCAACTTGGCCTTCTCAACGGCTTAATGGACTAGATCCTGTTCTAATATTGCATCTCACTGACTTTGAACCAATCGATAGGCGATCTACATCGTCTTCCATACATAGCTTCAAATGGAGCCATGCCAATGCTGGAGTAGTAGCTATTATTATAGGAAAACTCTATTAGAGGCAAATCATCATCCCAGTTACCTTTAAAGTCCAGCACACATGCTCTCAACATATCCTCGAGCGTCTGAATGGTGCGCTCGTCTTGACCGTCTGTCTATGGATGAAATACAGTGCTAAGATTCACCTGTGTGCCTAACCCTCTTTGGAACAATCTCCAAAAATGGGCTGTAAATTGGGCACTTCTATATGAAATAATGGACATTGGGTCCCATGCAAGCAAACAATCTCCTTTATATATAGCTTAGCATAATCTTCAGCTGTGCTGGTGGACTTAACAGGAAACAAATGGGCTGATTTTATCAGCCGATCAACTATTACTCAAATGGAGTCATGTCTTTGAAAACAAGAGGACAAACCTGTGACAAAATCTATATTAATAGCCTCCCATTTCCATATCGGGATACTTATGGTCTGAGCTAGGGCACCAGGTATTTGATACTCTACTTTCACTTACTGGCAATTAGAGCATTGGCTACATACTCTGCTATATCTTTCTTCATATCATTCCATCAATAGACCTCTTTAAGGTCATGATACATCTTCGTAGAGCCGGGATTGATTGATTAATGAGAACAATGTGCCTCAGCCATAATCTTTTGTCTCAGCCCATCTATATTAGGTACACATAGTCTACCTTAACATCTTAAAGTGCCATCACCTGCTAGCTCAAATGCTGTAACCCGGTGTTGTCGAATACCTTCTTTGTATTAAAGCAATAAAGGATCGTCATACTGCTTCTCTTTCACCAATTCCACTAACGACGATTCTGCCATATTCAATACTACAACACCACCATCTTTGAAGTCCATGAGTCGAACTCCTAGGCTGGCTAATTTATGAACATCTCTGGCTACCTCAGGCTGAGCAGGTGACAAATGTGCCAGGCTACCTATAGATAGTCAACTGAGAGCATTTGCTACAATATTACCTTTACCTGGGTGGTAGAGAATATCGACATCATAGTCCTTCAGTAGTTCTAGCCACCTACTCTACCTTAGATTCAACTCTTTTTACTTGAATAGATATTGAAGACTCTTATAGTCTGTAAAGACATCAATATGCACCCCATACAGATAGTGGCGCCATATTTTAAGCGCAAACACAACTACTGCAAGCTCCAAATCATGAGTCGGGTAATTTTGTTCATGCTTCTTCAACTGCCAAGAAGTGTATGATATAACTTTTTCATGCTGCATCAGGATGCAACCAAGGCCAATGCCTGAAGCATCACAATATACAACATACCCTTCCGTGCCCTTTGGTAAGGCCAATACTGGCGCTGTAGTCAATCTATCTTTCAACTCTTGGAAGTTCTTTCACAAGCCTCAGACCACTGAAACTTAGCTGCTTTATGTGTCAATTTTTAGTTAATGAGGCAGAAATAGAGGAAAACCCCTCCACAAATCTTCCGTAGTAACCGGCTAACCCGAAGAAACTACGTACTCTGTGGGAGTGGTTGGTCGAGGTCAATTCTTCACAACCTCTATCTTCTGAAAGTCCACTCTGATGCCTTCTCCAGATACCACATGGCCAAGAAAGGCTACTGAGCATAACCAGAACTCGCACTTAGAAAATTTTGTATATAATTAGTGTTCTCTGAGTGTTTGTAGCACTGAACTCAAATGATTTGCATGCTCTGCTTCATCACGTGAATATACCAAGATGTCATCTATAGATACAATCACTTACATATCAAGGAAGGGTTTGAAAACCCTATTTATCATATCAATGAAGGCTGCTGGGGAATTCATTAATCCAAATGACATGAAAAGGAACTCAAAGTGTCCATATCTTGTCCAAAAAGCTATCTTGGGAATGTCTACTTTACAAATCCTCAGCTGGTGGTAATTGGACCTCTAATAAATCTTTGAAAAGCATGTGGGTTGAGGTGGTAACCCTCGACTAGTATCCCTCATAGGCTGTGGGCCTACACCCTAGAAGTCTGACCCTTCTCATATCTATATCTGAAAAATCAAGCTGGAGTATTAGCTGTGGAGCATGCCGCTGACTAAGTCTGCCTAGGTGGCCATATACTGGTTGAAGCTCCACTTTTCCCCTGATAGTCTGATACTGTCCAACCATCCTGGATCTCATACTTTGTTCCCTCTCTTCATTTATTTCACGATTATGCTGATCCTCATCTAACTACTGAGCATATGCCCAAGGATATTCATCAATAACCCGTAGGTTCATTTAACAATTTATTATAATATTTTTCACTTATGCCCAAGGTTGATCAAATTCCTTAACAATACTTGAAGTGAATTATTTATTTTCAAACTTATAAAATTCAATACCAAATCTTCTAATTAGTAGGAATTTCCAAAAAAAATTTCCATCTTATTCATTTTTTCTCCTCCTTTAAAAAAAACTCCAATAACCAAGATCCACTTTAAGAGGTAATAAAAATTAAAATCAAATACCTCAAATACCTATTAATAATCATACTCATGAGTAGGGTAAATAATTTACCTCTTAGAATTCAAATGTCAACATTAGCTCTTGAAGATTTCTTGAGTTTGACACAAAAATTTACTTAATTTCTGAGCTCCTTAAAGATGTGGGTATAAATTCCCTTTTTAAATCTTCTCCTTGCTCTAATTTTTCCTTTAATAGAGTTGATTGAAAGAAAGGGAGAAATAATAAAGATGAGCACTAGTAGTGCTATTGCTGCTATTGATCGAAGCAGTGACCAAATAACCCCTTTTTCTACTTAATGCCTTTTCCCCCTTTTTTAATTAATCAAGGGCTGGACCCCATATAATTTTCAATTAATATTCCTTTTCTTGCAAACTTTACATAGTATTTTTAAGGAAAACAATAAGGTGACCCCACCAACATCAAATATACTAGTATACAATTATATGTAATACCCAAGAATATGAACCAACTACTGTATAGCACCCAGCAGAAAAAATTGCAGAAAATTTTATGTTTCTAGAAAGCACGGTCAAGATCACATACCATAGTCCAAAACCAAGACCCATGATCTGATTCGTGGTCTGATCTCCAGTGTTGATCCCCCTTCAGTCTATGAGTAACTTCACGAACTGTGGTTTGAAACCACGGACCATCCTGTCACTCATGGACTTGGTTATCAGAGAGGTGTCAAATTCCTACCTCAAAACCACGGATGGGACCACGAACTATAGTTTAAAACCACGATCCATCCTATCAATCATGGTTCCTATTTATCATAAGACCCTCAGTTCAGGGCCCATACACCATGAGTCGGACCGTAGTTTAGAACCACGGTCCATCCTGTGACTCGTGGAATCATCAGACTAGATAAACCTCAGCTTAAGGTCCATAAACCACGAATCCAACATTTGACCATCATTCAGAACCATGGTCCATCCTATGACTCATGGAATTAGCAGATCAGAGGACCCCCAGAACTCAGGGATATAACCATGGGTCAGTCAGCGGTCGATCATTTAGGACCATGGTCCGTCGACCAATCAGTGGGCTGATGTTCTGAGAATTTCAATAGTTTTCTTTTAATTGATTCAGGGGCATTCCAGTCTTTTCTGTACTTTTTTTAACTCTGACCCTTAGTCATTTTAGGGATAATTAAAGGGATTTTCACTCTTATTTCCCCATTCTCCCAAAACGAATCGGTACTTAGCAAAATTTGGAGAAAAGAAACACTTATTCCTCTCAAGAACAAGCAGAAGGGTTTTCTCAAGTTCAGGCTTCAATCCCAGGATTTCCTCGATAAATTCTCTTCCATGTATGTGAAATTTCATTAATAGGTTCCTTTCACCCATTGAGTCCCTAGATATAGCCTTGTTCTTCATATTTCAGTCAGTTCTTCAGACCTAGGATTCTTAAAGTCCATGAATATTTTATGTTTCAGTTTCTATGGTTGTATATAGTATCCATTGCTAGTTTCATAGGAACCCAGGATAGTTATCTACCCAAAAATTTATAACCCTTGCCTGTGTGTAACTTCAGTACCTTAAATTCATGCATACTAAATAGACAGTGAAACCAACTATATTACAGGCCTAGAATGCTATCAGTTTTCAGTAATATTATTATTATGCATTCTCAGATTGAAATCAGTATTTGAGCCATCCATGTTTCAGTTGCATTTGTTGCTTGTAAATTCAATTGGGAGTAGGCTTAGCACCGAGCATACAAAGGGACAAAGGCTCACCCATTAGTTTATGCTGAGACCTTTAGCAGAAGTCCCTAAGTCCCAGAACTACGGTGCCACCGTACGTTCTAAAGGGGTCACCCATCAAATTAGGCTTGACACCCTTGTCCCTTGTGGACATCAGTTTAGTGGTTCCACATCAGATTTGTTTGTACCCTTGGAAAGGTATGAACACCCTCCCAGCCAGGGTTATAGGTTGGCCCCATAGTTAGCTCAGCTTGGGGTATGTCGGTTACTAGTAGCTCCCACAGTCCAGACTCAGGTTGTGCATTGACCATTTATTCACTATCCAGTTATTTCAGTTCAGTTCAGCACTTTACAGTTCATGATTAATACTTGGTCATTGCATCAGTTTATCTTTCAGTTTCATGCTCAGGGTATTATTCATGTTCAGTACTTATACATACTGAAACATATATCCTGCATGCTCAGTACATTCAGAGTACTGACGCATACTTTTATGCTACATCTTATCATGATGTAGGTTCAGGCCCAGTATCCAAACCACGCTTAGTGCGATTCTCCAATCCTTACTCAACAGCTCAGTAGTGAGTCCTCATAGTACGAGGATGATATTATGATTATTTAATCAGTCATTATTTTTAGTTTCCAAACTTTTGGGGTTAGCTGGGGGCTTGTCCCAACAACTCATTTCAGTTAGAGGCTTTCAAACATAGTACTAGTTTCAGCTTCTGCAGTCAGTATTGATTTAGACCATTATCAGATTTTCTTATATATTTAAAGGGTTATCAGATTATGGATTTCTTATTTAGTTATTTAAATAGTTATCTTTCGTATAGTTAGTATATTTATATAGAAAATGCCTAGTCATGCATGACCATGAGTTAGCTTGGGGTCACTTGTGACTCTAAGCACCGTATTGCATCTAGGAGGTAGCCTCGGGGTGTGATAAACTTGATATCAAAGCATCAGGTTCAAGTGTCCTAGGTGTGTGAAAGCCGCATCGAGCAGAGTCTTCTTCATGGGTGTGAAGCTTGCCACACTTATGGGGGAGAAGCTACAAGACGTTTTTAGGAAAAACTTCCCTTTTTTCTTTTCCATCTCGTGCTATAGAGTATGAACTCTATTTAATATCCTTCTAATTCATGTTCTACGCATTGCAGAAAATGCCTTCCAGAAGAGCAAATGGAAGAGGAAAGGAAATAGAAATGGGAATCAACAAGCACCACCAACTCCAGTAGACCCTCTGATGAATAAGTCACTCATGCAGAGTTCAGGGATACCTTTAGGTGCTTGCTCAGGCCATGACCCTTTAGGTTAACCAGCAGGCTGTGGCACCATCCCCATCTCAGAATAACTCCACAACAGCTAGAGTCCGAGATTTCACTTGGATGAATCCACCAGAGTTCCTTGGTTCCTAGTCTGAAGATGATCCACAGGAATTTTTTGAGGACATTCAGAAGGTGACAGAGATTATGGGGGTCACTCTGGTCGAGAGTGCAGACTTAACCACTTACCAGCTAAAAGGAGTGGCTCATACCTGGTATCAGTAGTGGAAGGAGTCTCGAAGTGCTAATGCAAGCCTAGTGGATTGGAATCACTTCAAGGTATTTTTGGACAGGTTTTTCCCACTTGAACTCAGGGAAGCCAAGGTCCAAGAGTTCATCAACTTAAGGCAAAATGATATGAGCGTGAAGGAGTACTCTCTTAAGTTTACTCAATTGTCAAAGTATGCTCCGACGATGATAGCTGATTCTAGATCCCGTATGAGTAAGTTTGTGTCTGGTGTGTCCGATGATGTGGTCAAGGAGTGCAGGACCACTATGCTGGTAAAGGAGATAGATATCTCTAGGTTGATAACTCACGCCCAATAAATTGAAGAGGAAAAGATCAAATAGTGGGGATGAGACAACAAGAAAGCTAGAACAGGTGACTTCATCTATTCTCAGTAGAGGACAAACTGTGGTAACTACTCTCAATTCTTCCAAAAATACTCAGCTCCAGCCTCATCTTCTACTAGTGCCCTAGTGCCTAAGTTCAGAAAGGATCGACGGGATAGAGCGCCAGGCTCTAACTCCCAAGGTAGTGTCACTAATGGGCGCACTCATCCAGTTTGCAGAAAGTGTGGTAGAAACCACCTGGGTGAGTGTATGGTGGGTAGTGGAAATTGTTTTGGGTGTGGTAAGTCAGGCCACAGGATGAAGAATTTTCCAGTGGCTTCTCAGATGGGCAGGAATACCCGCCCACAGAATCAGGCCAATTCTACAGCAGCTCCAGCAGGTCACCCGACTCAGCAGGGTGCCTCTTCTAGTGCAGGTGGTGGTCAGTGCCAAAACAAGCTCTATGCCCTTCAGACTCAATAGGACCACAAGGATTCTCCTGATGTGTTCACGGGTACATTATGAGTCTTTCATCTTGATGTAAATGCATTGTTGGACCCTAGAGCTACACTTTCTTTTGTGGCTCCCTATATGGCAATAGGCTTCGGTGTCAGTCCAGAAATCCTCCCAGAACCCTTCTCAGTCTCTACTCCTATTGGTGACCCAGTTATAACTTAATGGGTATACATAAATTACCCTATCACAGTTTTCCAAAAAGTCACCTCAGCCAATCTGGTAGAGTTAGAAATGACTGACTTCGATATTATTCTAGGCATGGATTGGTTACTTTCCTATTATGCATTAGTTGATTGTAGAACCAGGATTGTTCGATTTTAGTTTCCAAATGAACCAATCTTAGAGTGGAAGGGTAATACCTCAGTGCCCGTAGGTCGATTCCTCTCTTACCTTAAGGCCAGGAAAATAATTTCCAAAGGGTATATCTATCATCTTATTTGGGTTAAGAATTTAGACTCCGAGACCCTAACTCTTGATTCAGTCCCAGTGGTTAATGAATTTCCAGAAGTGTTTCAAGAAGATCTTCCCGGAGTTCCTCCTAAAAGGGAAATCGACTTCGGCATAGATTTCCTTCCAGATACCTAACCTATCTCAATTCCACCTTACAAAATAGCTCCAGATGAGCTTAAGAAATTAAAGGAACAACTGAAAGACCTTCTAGATAAGGGCTTCATCAGACCCATCATCTCTCCATGGGGTGCTCCAGTTCTTTTCATGCGTAAGAAAGACGGTTCTCTCAGGATGTGTATTGACTACTGGCAGTTGAAAAAGGTCACAATCAAGAATAAGTATCCCATCCCCAGGATTGATGACTTGTTCAACCAGCTTCAGGGTGCCAGTTATTCCCTAAGATAGACTTCAAATTCGGCTATCATCAGCTCAGAGTCAGAGATTGTGACATTCCGAAGATAGCCTTCAGAACTCGGTATGGTCACTACAAATTTGTAGTTATGTCTTTTGGACTAACAAATGCTCCTACAACTTTTAAGGATTTAATGAATAGGGTATTCAAGCAGTATTTAGATACATTCATCATTGTCTTCATTAATGATATACTTGTATATTCATGAAGTGAGGATGAACATGTGAATCATTTGAGGGTTGTTCTGCAGAATCTCAAGGATCTCCAGTTATTTGCTAAGTTCAATAAGTGTGAATTTTGGTTGAGGTCAGTTGCTTTTCTTGGTCATATGGTGTCTAGTGAAGGCATCCGAGTTGATTCACAGAAAATAGAGGTAGTAAAGAATTGGCCCAGACCCACCTCTCCGATAGATGTTAGAAGCTTCTTGGGTTTGAATGGTTACTACAGGATGTTTGTTGAAGAATTTTCATCCATAGCTACCCCATTGACCAGATTGACTCAAAAGAAGGTTAAGTTCCAATGGTCAGATGAATGTGAGAAAAACTTTCTAGAGTTGATGAAGGTTGATTACAACTCCTGTTTTGAATCTTTCAGAGGGTTTAGATAGTTTTGTGGTTTATTTTGATGCATCTAGAGTTGGCTTAGATTGTGTTTTGATGCAGCATGGTAAGGTCATAGCTTATGCCTCCAGACAACTTAATATTCATGAGAAAAACTACCCGACTCATGACCTCGAGCTTGCGGTAGTTGTCTTTGCCCTGAAGATTTAGAGACACTAATTGTATAGTGTCCATGTAGATGTGTTCACAGATCATAAGAGCCTTAGTATGTGTTCACCAAGAAAGAGTTGAATCTTCGTCAGAGGAGGTGGCTCAAGTTCATCAAAGACTATGATATGAATGAGCTCTACCATTCGGGTAAGGCCAATATAGTGGCTGATGCACTCAGCAGATTGTCCATGGGTAGTGTGTATCATGTTGAGAGAAAGAAGAAAGAATTAGCCAAGGATGTTCATAGGCTCACTCGCTTGGGAGTTTGCCTTACGAATATGGCAGACATATGTGTGATAGTCCAGAATGGGTCAGAATCTTTGTTAGTAGTTGAGGTGAAAGAGAAGAAAGACAGTGATCCTATCTTACTTCAGTTAAAGGGTGCAGTTCATCAGCAAAGGGTAGAGGTTTTCTCCCAAGGGGGATATGGTTTTCTACCAGGGTCGTTTATGTGTTCCTAATGTGAATGAGTTGAGGCAGCAGATCCTGATAGAGGCCCATAGTTCCAGATATTCCATTCATCTCGGTGCCACTAAGATGTAACGTGATCTACGTGATGTCTATTAGTGGAATGGCATGAATAGAGACATTGCAGATTTTGTGGCTAAGTGTCCCAATTACCAGCAGGTGAAAGTAGAACATTAGAGACCATGAGGTGTGACTCAAGATATTAACATTCATACTTGGAAGTGGGAAGTAATCAACATGGATTTCATTACAGGTTTGCCTCACACTCGCTGCCAGCATGACTCCATTTGGGTGATTGTGGACAGGATGACCAAATCAACCCACTTCTAGTGGTTAAGACTATAGATTCAGTAGAGGATTATGCCAGACTCTACACCAGTGAGGTAGTCAGGTTGCATGGGGTTCCCTTGTCTATCATCTCAGATAGGGGTACTCAGTTTACATCTTATTTCTGGAGATCATTTTAGAAAGGTCTTGGTACTCAAGTAAACCTTAGCACAACATTTCATCCACAGATGGATGGTCAGGAAGAGCGTACCATTCAGACCTTAAAGGACATGTTGAGAGCTTGTGTGATCGATTTCAAGGGTAATTAGGATGATCACTTGCCTCTCATAGAGTTCGCCTACAATAATAGTTTCCATTCCAGTATTCAGATGGCCCCGTATGAGGCACTTTATGGGCGTAGGTGTAGATCTCCGGTTGATTGGTTTGAGGTAGGTAAAGTAGCCTTGATTAGACTGGATTCATTTCATGAAACTATGGAGAAAGTTCTACTTATTAGGAAAAGGCTTAAAATAGCTCAGAGTCATCAGAAATCCTACATAGATGTGAGGAGAAGGGATTTGGAGTTTGGGGTTGATGATTGGGTTTTCATGAAAGTATCACCCATGAAGGGTGTGATGAGATTCGGCAAGAAGGGGAATCTCATTCCTAGGTATGTAAGTCCTTACAAAGTCCTGAAGAGGGTTGGTAATATGGCTTATGAGTTAGAGTTGCCAGCGAAACTAGCAGCAGTTCACCTGGTCTTCCACAACTTCTTATTGAAAAAGTGCGTTAGTGATCTGACGTTGATTGTGCCATTAAAGGGTGTGGCTGTGAAGGATAGCCTCACCTATGAGGAGGTTCCAGTTGAGATTCTTGACCGTCAGATTCGTAGGTTGAGAAATAAGGAGGTCGCTTCAGTGAAAGTGCTTTGGAGGAATCAGTCCATTGAGGGAGATACTTGGGAAGTAGAGGCAACTATGATGGCCAAATACCCTCACCTCTTTCCTTTCAATCCAGTTTCAGCTTGAGGTAATAGTTCCTCTGTAGTTTCTCTGTTTTCTCATGTGCATTTCAGTCTCAATATCATGTTTCCTTACCCATTCTAGTATTTCCAGCATGCTTTCATGTATTAGAACTCAATTCAGCTAGATATCATCTTCTAGAACTCGGTTGGTAGGGATTGTAGCCCTTTCCCTCCAAACTCCACTTGCTAGCCTTTATTCGAGTATGAATGATCCTAAGAGGGAGATATTGTAACATCCCAGAATCTGAACCAACTACTGTACATCACTCAGAAGGAAAAATTGCAGAAAACTTCAAGTTTCTAGAAACCATAGTCAAGATCACGGGCTATAGTCCAAAACCACGACCTGTGATCTGATCTCCAGTGTTGGTCCCACTTTAATCTACGAGTAATTTCATGGACTGTGGTTTGAAACCATGGACTATCCTATCACTCATGGACTTGGTCATCAGAGAGGTGTCAGTTTCCTACCTCAAAACCACGGATGGGACCACAAACCGTATTTTAAAACCACGGTCCATCCTGTCAACCATGGTTCTTGTTTATCATAGGACCCTCAATTTAGGGCCTAAACACCACGAGTCAGACAATGGGTTGTAGTTCAGAACCACAGTCCATCCTGTGACTCGTGGAATCATCAAACCAGAGAACCCTTAGCTTAAGGTCCAAAAACCACGAGTCCAAGAATGGACCATCATTCAGAACCACGGTCCTTCCTGTGACTAATGGAATCAACAGATCAGAGGACCTCCAGAACTTAGGGACAGAACCATAGTTCATTCGACGGTCCATCATTTAGGACCACAGTCTGTCGTCCAATCCGTGGCCTGACGTTCTAGTCTTTTCCCTATCCTTTTTAATTCCGACCCTTAGTTGTTTTGGGAGTAATTAAAGGAATTTTCACTCTTATTTCCCCATTCTCCTAAAACTACTCGGTACTTAGCAAAATTTGGAAAAAAGAAATGCTTCTTCCTCTCAAGAACAAGCAGAAGGGTTTTCTCAAGTTCAGGCTTTAATCCTAGGATTTCCTCTATAGATTCTCTTTCAGGTATGTGGGATTTCATCAGTGGGTTCCTTTCACCCATTGAGTCCCTAGATATAGCCTAGTTCTTCAGATTTCAGTCATTTTTCAGACCTAGGATTCTTAAAGTCCATGAATGTTTTATGTTTCAGTTTTGATAGTTGTATATAGTATCCATTGCTAGTTTCTTGGGAACCCAGGATAGTTATCTACTCAAAATTTCATAACCCTTGCCTGTGTGTAACTTCAATACCTTAAATTCATGCATGCTAAATAGACAAGGAAACCAAATATATTACAAGCCTAGAATGCTATCAGTTTTCAGTAATATTATTATGATTATTATACATTCTCAGATTGAAATCAGTATTTGAGCTATCCATGTTTCAGTTGCATTTATTGCTTGGAAATTCAATTGGGAGTAGGCTTAGCACCGAGCGGACGAAGGGACAAAGGCTCACCCATTAGTTTAGGCTGAGACCTTTAGCAGAAGTCCCTAAGTCCCAGAACTACAGTGCCACCGTAGGTTCTAAAGGGGTCACCCATCAGATTAGGCTTGACACCCTTGTCCCTTGTGGACATCAGTTTAGTGGATCCACATCAGATTTTCTTGTACCCTTGGCAAGGTATGAACACACTCCCAGATAGGGTTATAGGTTGGCCCCATAGTTAGCTCATCTTGGGGTGTGTCAGTTACTAGTAGCTCCCACAGTCCAGACTCAGGTTGTGCATTGACCATTTATTCAGTATCCAATTATTTCAGTTCAGTTTAGTACTTTATAGTTCATGATTAATACTTGGTCATTGCATCAGTTTATCTTTCAGTTTCATGCTCAGGGTATTATTCATGTTCAATACTTATACATACTGAAACATATATCCTGCATGATCAATACATTCAGAGTACTGACACATACTTTTATGTTACATCTTATCATGATGTAGGTTCAGGCCCAGGATCAGGACAATACTTAGTGCGATTCTCCAGTCCCTACTCAACAGCTCAGTGGTGACTCCTCATAGTCCGAGGATGATATTATGATTATTTAATCAGTTGTTATTTTTAGTTTCCAGACTTTTGGGGTTAGCTGGGGGCTTTTCCTAGCAACTCATTTCAGTTAGAGGCTTTCAAACATAGTATTAGTTTCAGCTTCTGCAGTCAGTATTGATTTAGACCATTATCAGATTTTCTTATATATTTAAAGGGTTATCAAATTATGGATTTCTTACTTAGTTATTTAAACCAGTTAGCTTGGCATAGTTACTATATTTATATAGAAAATGCCTAGTCATGCCAGACCATGGGTTAGCTTGGGGTCACTTGTGACTCTAAACACCGTGTTGCATTTAGGGGTAAGCCTCGGGGTGTGATATTATATATACACTATAGTTCTCTTTAAAATGCACACCATGCAACTCATTATAGATTAAGAGTTATTCTCATTTAAAGTGCTAACTTAAGTTCAGAATTTTCCAAGGCGCTACAATCTCCCCTACTTAAGATTATTCATCCTCGACGGATGCTTATAGTTTACTTGAAGTTCCATAAACATCCATGATATTCGTGAGACCATCAAAACTTTATCCACTTCACTTTTTTCATCATAAGGTCTTAAAATTTGGCTAACTCTCAAAATTTTCAGAAATTTTGGCAGAGTTTCCTTTGTAAATAGGCCTATCGAGAACCTGTGAGCAAGCCAGAATACATTCAACTATGCTTCACAGAGCTTCACAACAGATATAATGCTCAACAGATACTACACGAGGCTCCATTTGTCCTTATACTCAAATAAAGGTTATAATCATTTGCATAACTCACCTTATACTCTGCATCTGGAAGCTGCATCCACGTAAATATTGAGAATCATAGGCACACATCATATACCTAAACATATCAAATGAGAATCAAATGACAACTAAACTAATACAATGGAGACTAACAATCATACAAAAGAGATAAGTAGTTTAAGAACCTTTTGATGGTTCTTGAAACAAGTATGAATATTTAGTTTTCCTATCAGCTTCTGCTTCCCAGGTGGATTCTTTTATTTTCTGGTTCCTCTAAAGTATTTTAACCGAAGCTATGTCTTTGGTTCTTAACTTTCTAACCTGTTAATCTAATTTAGCCACAGTAACTTTCTCATATGATAAGTCTCCCATAAGCTCAATACCTTTTGTAGGGATGACATGTGAATGTTCTCCTAAAATTGGCGCAACATAGACATATGGAAGAACGGATGCACTGAAGCTAACTCTGGAGGTAATTTTACTTCATACGCTACCTGGCCAATTCTGCGTATAACTCTAAATGGACCAATATACTTGGGACTCAGTTTACCTTTCTTCCTAAATCGCATAACGTCTTTCATAGGCAACACCTTCACGAATACCAAATCATTAATCTAAAAGTACAACTCCCTACGCTGCACATCTGCATATGATTTTTGTTGACGCTGAGCAGTCTTTAACCGCCCTTGTATCAACTTGACCTTCTCAATGGCTTGATAGACTAGATCCGGTCCTAATATTGTGTCTCACCTACTTCGAACCAACCGATAGGCAATCTGTATCATCTTTCATACAGAGCTTCAAATAGAGCCATGCCAATGCTAGAGTTATAGCTATTATTATAGGAAAACTCTATTAGGGGCAAATGGTCATCCCAGTTACCTTTAAAGTCTAGCACACATGCTTTCAACATATCCTCGAGCGTCTGAATGGTGCCCTCGGCTTGACCATCTATTTGTAGATAAAATATAAGGCTAAGATTCACCTGTGTGCCTAAGCCTCTTTCGAACAATCTCTAAATATAGGCTGTAAATTGGGTACCTTGATGAGAGGCTAAAAGTACTCTTTTAAACGATCATTCGCCCCCCATTTGTCCTCTTTTTTGTGTCATCTTAAGCGTAAATGTTATGGATTACACTTATATTTGATGTTTTGTTTATGTAGGAGTATCTTGAGGTATTTAGAGCTTAAAAAAGAGGAATAAGAGCATCAAATAATCAAAAGGAACCAAGAAATAGGCGACGCTGCAGAGAGACCAAAATATGAGCAAAAATTAGCTTAAGTTGTTGTGCCTTGCGCCACTTCTTCAAAGCAGGCAGTGGCGCGGATATTTTATACTGTCTAAAGTTTGTTTTATGCTAAAGACTTGTGCCACACACCCAAAAGCGGGTAGTGGCGCGGATTTGACAAGCTCACTGAAGTTTGCGGTGTTCCTTGCGCCATTACTCCGCTTTTAGGCAGTGGCGCGAGCGGGGGTGAATCCTAACCTGATTGAGATTAGTTTTCTTAGTCCTAAGGGTTCCTAAACTCTATAAATACCTCCCTCCCACGTTTTCTATGAACAACAACTGATTTGGGGAAGGCAAAACCTACGACAAAGCTCAAGAACAAGGTCTAGTTTTATTTCTTTATTTTATTTTTGATTCTTTTCTTGTAAACTCATGAAATCTATTCTTCCAAAGAGATTCATGAGTAGCTAAACCTTTAGTATCTAGGGTTGTGGTTAAAGAAATGAAGGTTGACATTTAATTATCATATTGTTTAGTTTAGATTTCCATTATTGAGTTATTTGTCTTCCTTTGCTCTTAATTGTTTGTTAACTTGATCACCTAGCAAACACTATCTATGGTGCATAAATTGGCTAGGAATAGGGTGTTTATGTATGCAATAAGGGAAGGTAGGGCTTGGTTGTGAACTCTATAGGGAAGGGGGAATGATTTGCTAACGTGGATAGGAATATACCCATTAGCCTTGCCCAGTTGATACGGAAGAGAAATCATATGCCCTTCACTATCGATCGACGACCATAGGAATATAGGCGTTAGGAATAGTTGAGGAGACGTAGAGTTGTTGGAGAAACGCTCAACATGGTTAAAATCAGCCCACAACTAGTAACTCAGGAAATCAACATAACGTATGGTTTGAAAACTCAACTGGATTGTCGAAATACCATGACCCTGGAACTTTTCTCAAATATGAATTACAACCTCAAATCAAAGCTTGTCTACAATTTTTTATTTGTTAACTTTCAAAACACACAAATCACTCTTTATTGTCAATTACCTACTGAATAGCTCGTCTAAGGATTAAAGCTAGAAATCAATTCGTCAAATCCCTTGGATACGATATCTGGACTCACATCCTATATTACTTGCACGGCCACGTACACTTGTGTTTGCATAAGAACGCAATAAGTTTTTTGCGTCATTGCCGGGGATTTGATTTGAAATTGTTACTACTTTTGATTTTAATTGAACTATTCAAATTTCACTTTTGTTAGTTGTTTTTGTTTATTTCAGGTCACATGAGTTTATGCTAAACACTTGAAGTCAAGGCAATCTCTTGATTCCCATTGATCACGAGCTTGAACGCACTCTCAGAGGTTTGAGAGCTATGAGTGACCATGTGAATGACCCAATTAATCCAAATAATGTTGAAAATAGGGCTGCAGTCCAGCCCGCTGCTCCACCACATATCCCCATGCTTAACTTAAAGAAGCCAAACCGGGAAAATACTTCCAAAGCTATTGTCAAGCCAACCATCACAGGGAACTTTGAGCTAAGAGAAGGCATGGTGCAACTAGTGCAGAACACTTGTCAACTTGAGGGTAAACCACATGAAGACCCATACAAGCACCTGCAAGAGTTTGTTGACTTGAGTGATAACTTCCACTACCAGAATGTGAGTGATGAATATGTGAAGTTAATGTTGTTCCCTTTCTCATTGATTGGAGAGGCGAAGCAGTGGTTGCAGAGTGAACCTGCCGAATCTATCACATCATGGGATATATTGTTTGAAAGGTTCCTCAATAGGTTCTTCTCATCTCAAAGAACAAAAGAGCTCAGAGGCATAATTTCAAGATTTGTTCAAAAAGATGCAGAATCCCTTCCCCAAGCTTGAGAGAGATACAAGGGATATTTGAGAGATTGTCCGCACTATCAGCAGCCCAAGAAGATCATTGTGCACAATTTTATTGAAGGGTTGAGGCCACACTCAAAATCACTTCTTGATGCTACAACTTAAGGGCAAATCTTATCCAAGAGCTATGATGAAATAAAGGCATTTCTTAACCTTATGTCTGCAGGACATATAGATTATACAAAACCCATCAGAATATTCACCGAGACTCAGAAGATGCCAGGTAAACTTGAATTGGATGATGTAGCTGCCATACGATCTGACATTAGTCAGATGGTTAACACGGTAAACAAATTGGTCACCAACCCAAATGTGAACCTGGTTCAACAAGTACAACAGGTCCAGGCAACTGTATTGTTTTGTGAAAAGTGTGGTGAGAATCATGCTTATTCGGGATGTCCATTAAATCCTGAGTCTATTTTCTATGTGGGGCAATAGAATTATAAAAATCGCCCAAACTTCTCTTCGGGTGGAGTTCAGCTAGGACAGAGACTGCAATATGTACAACAAGGTCCATAAGTGAGTAGTTCTTTGGAGGAAACTCTAAGACAGTTTATGACCCAACAATAGCAAGTTCAGCAGGCATATGCACAAGAAAAAATTGAAACCAAGAAGGCTATAAATGAATTGCAGATTCAAATGGGGAAACTTGCCACCACACTTCATGATAGGCCTCAAGGTACCTTGCCTAGCAATATAGAGATGCCCAAGAAGGTTATGGCTTTCACTTTGAGAAATGGGCAAGAGTTGCAAGAAGAAGAACCTCCAAAGAGAAAAGGTCACTGGGGAGAGGGGCTTGAAAACTACAAGAATCCACCTCCATTTCCATGATCATTGATTCCAGCACCAACTCCTGAGCCAGAGTTAGAGAGTGTGCCAGAAAAGGTAGTTGAAGAAGAGACTATTGAGCAGCCTGAGATGGTAAGAGAGATACCTCCACCACTGTTCCCTCAAAGGTTCTAGAAAAGCAAAGAAGATGCTAACTATAAGAAGTTCCTTGATATTTTCAAGCAGCTTCACATCAACATTCCTTTGATTTATGCTTTGATAGACATACCAAAATATGTTAAGTATTTACGAGATGTGGTGGTTGGAAAGAGAAGGATGAGAGAGTTTGAGACGGTTGCACTCACTAAAGAGTGTAGTTCGAGGGTATTGAGAAAACTTTCTCAAAAGATCAAAGACCCTGGGAGCTTCACCCTCCCTATACAAATTGGTGAAGATGAGGCTGTACATGCATTGTGTGATCTTGGAGAAAGTATTAACTTAATGCCTCTATTTGTTTTCAAGACACTAAGCTTGGGAGAGCCGTGCCCCACCACTATTTGTCTCTAGCTAGTAAACCGGTCTCATGTATATACGGAGGGAATAATTGAGGATGTGCTCATCAAGGTGGGTAAGTTTGTCATTCCTGCTGATTTTATTATTTTAGATT
Organism: Jaltomata sinuosa; assembly: GCA_003996215.1. NCBI lineage: Eukaryota > Viridiplantae > Streptophyta > Magnoliopsida > Solanales > Solanaceae > Jaltomata > Jaltomata sinuosa. Next base: position 28,058 of record QJPP01002946.1, read on the forward strand.
ATGAAGCAGATGAGCAGGTAACAGTTATATTGGGATGCCCATTCCTTGCAACTGGCGAATCTTTGATAGATGTGCGGAAATGAGAGTTGAAGATGAGAGTTCATGATGAGGAGGTAACGTTCAAGGTATATAAATCACTCTCTACTCCTTCACACTATAGAGATTTGTGCATGATCACAGAGGTGGTAAAAAGTAAGTGTGGAGTGGAAGAGAGTGGGTTTGAAAAAGTTGAAACTTTGAATATTTCTAATGAATTGTCTAAGGTGAAGCAAAAAGAATTGCTCAAGTTATTGAGGGAGCATGAGCATGTGTTTAAATGGTCCAACAGTGACCCGGAAAGGGATGTTAAGAAAATGAGGAAAGTGAAAGAAGAAAGTGATCATCCAAGAGTGAAGAAGAGGCAAAAGCTCTATCATAGGGAGAGGAAGAGATTAAGCGAAATTGATTAATTTGTGACTTGGATCATGCTGCGACGTTAAATCAGGCGCTGATTGGAAGGCAACCCAATTTTGTAATAGTTTAGTATTTTTTATAGTGTCACTTTTTGTTTTTGGTTGTGATTTTGTGCAGGTTTGGGGAAGTCTGAGTACCCGAATTTGGAAGCTATGGATCATGGTTTAAGCTATATATGGGGTCGTTCGCCCCTTTTGATTGAGAATTGAAGAAAATATGCTGCTAGCTAGGCCCTAGAGGGCCTCAGGGAGTATCTCTAACCTGGTTTTTATCTTATTTATTACTTTGGGGACAAAGCATGACTTTAAGTGTGGGGTGGGATATCTTTTGATATTAGTTAAGGGTAAAGTATGCCATAGGTTATTTTTTGCTAAGTTAGATGGAAAAAAAATGATTTTTTTTGAAAAAGTCTAAAACCACAAAAAGATTTTCTTTTATTCTTTAGTTAGGATAGTTTTTAGCTTTTAGTTTCTTTTTAGAGGCATACTTCGTCCACCCCTTGGTTTTTATTTTTGGTTCTTTTCCGAGGGGGAGCCCTTTGAACCGAGTATCCTTTTTATTTTTAATTTTTGGAGTAGTTTTTTAGGTAGAATGACTCTTTCCGACGATGGATGGTTGACGACCGTCTCGAGGGAAGTGTTAGTCATTAGGAGTTAGAGAGTCTTTAGGACCAATCAAATGCTAGGTGCTCTTGTTAGGAACTATAATTGCCTAAATGATTCAAGTTGGTTTTGAATTTGAAAGCATGCTATGTGAAAAATTGAATAACTTCTTTTGAGACACCTAGGCTCTTTTACTTGACTCTTATATGACATTTGGCCTAAATTTGAACTCATGTTGGTTGCTTGATTGAGAGTCTGTAGGGATCCCTCGTGAGTCGAACATGTGCCATATGTGTTAGAATTTTGTGTTATTCCATGCTTTCATGTTGATGTCTAGAACTTGCCCGGTGTGTTTACAAAACGAAATAAAGAATGTTAAGTTTAGGAGATGATATAGGCATTTATTTGATTAGCCAATTTTTATCCTTTGCTTTACCTACCCAAAAGATGTCCGTAGTTAGCCCCGTTGAGCCTTTAGCCTATTCTTTTGGTATCCACATCTAAAGCTTAATCGTGTTGTTTCAATTGACCGTGAATTTGATCCAAAACTCCTAAGCGCTTTAATTGAAAAATAAGAGTTTGAAGGAGTGAGAAAGAAAAAAAGGAAATAGCTGAACATAGATGCATGTAGAAAGTTTAAGGGTGCAAGAAAAATTCATATGCTTTAGTAGGGGGTATAAAAAGAACAAAGAAAAAGAAATAAGAAAAGAAATTCCTTGATAATTGAGTACTCCTTACTAGTGGTGTGTGAATGTGCTTAAAGATATGGGAATACAAAAAATTATGGGCAAGAAGAGAAGAAGAAAGAATTTGGTTGATTGAGAAAGGTGCTTAATGAAAAAATATGATGTATTAAAGCTCTTAGGGAAGGTAGTCACTATTTTAGCCAAAATAATTCCTACCCATCCCTTAGCCTACATTACAATCCGAAAAGTCCTACTTGATCTTGAATTTAACGTTCTTATATTAGTGGAGTAGTACACTAAGGACAAGCCTATGGTTCATCGTATTTTGCATGTGAACTTCTTTGTGTGAGTGAGCATAATTCGATTTTTATACCCATTTATGTGATAAATTGTATTCTATTCTTGTGAGTGAATATGGATAACTCTCTTGTGGTGAGGGAACATGGTTGATGAAGGATAGGTGAAATGCTTGATTTCTTGATTGGGAAAGCTATGAGTGTTTACTATGATCGTAGAGTCAATTCTTAAGGCTAGGAGGTCTTGAAGTAGTCATTTATGAGCTTTGAATGAATGAAGCATGTTGTGCTAAGCGCTTACCAACTAGTCATTGTAGTCTTAGCTTGAATGATCTTGTATTCAATTGGTGTAGTTTGTAGTAGATGGGCCATAAGTGTACAGCTTACTCGAGGATGATCAAGGGTTTAAGTGTGGGGTGTTGATGAGAGGCTAAAAGTACACTTTTATACGACCATTCGCCTCTCATTTGTCCTCTTTTTGGTGTCGTCTTGTGCGTAAATGTTATGGATTACAATTATGTTTGGTGTTTTGTTTATGTAGGAATATTCTTGAGGTATTTAGAGCTTACACAAGAGGAATAATAGCTTCAAAGAATCAAAAGGAACCAAGGAAGAGACGACGCTGCAAAGAGATAAAAAATGAGCAAAAATTAGCTTAAGATGTTATGCCTTGCGCCGCTGCTGCAGATATTTTATACTGTCTGAAGTTTGTTTTATGCTAAATCCTTGCGCCACACACCCAAAAGCGGGTAGTGGCGCTGATTTGACAAGCTCACTGAAGTTTGCGGTGTTCCTTGCGCCACTACTCCGCTTTTAGGTAGTGGCGCGAGCGGGGGTGAATCCTAACCCGCTTGGGATTGGTTTTCTTAGTCCTAAGGGTTCCTAAACTCTATAAATACCTCCCTCCCACGTTTTCTATGAACAACAACTGATTTACGGAAGGCAAAACCTACGGCAAAGCTCAAGAACAAGGTCTAGATTTATTTTTTTATTTTATTTTTGATTCTTTTCTTGTAAACTCATGAAATCTATTCTTCCAAAAAGATTCATGAGTAGCTAAACCTTTAGTATCTAGGGTTGTGGTTAAATAGATGAAGGTTGACGTTTAATTATCATATTGTTTAGTTTGGATTTCCATTATTTGCTCTTAATTATTTGTTAACTTGATCACCTAGCAAACACTATCTATGGTGCATAAATTGGACTAGGAATAGGGTGTTTATGTACGCAATAAGGGAAGTTAGGGCTTGGTTGTGAACTCTATATGGAAGGGGGAACGATTCATTAACATGGATAGGAATATACCCGTTAGCCTTACCCAGTTGATACGGAAGAGAAATCATATGCCCTTCACTATCGACCGACGACCATAGGAATATATGCGTTAGGAATAGTCGAGGAGACCTAGAGTTGTTGGAAAAATGCTCAACATGGTTAAAATCAACCCGCAACTAGTAATTCAGAAAATCAACTAAATGTATGGTTTGAAAACTCAACTGGATTGTCGAAATACCATGACCTTAGAACTTTTCTCAAATCTGAATTACAACCTCAAATTAAAGCTTGTCTACAATTTGTTATCTATTTACTTTCAAAATACACAAATCACTCTTTATTGTCGGTTACCTACTGAATAGCTCGTATAAGGATTCAAGCTAGAAATCAATTTGTCAAATTCCTTGGGTACGATATCTGGACTCACATCCTATATTACTTGCACGACCGCGTACACTTGCGTGTGCGTAAGGATGCAACACACCTCTATCTAAAATAATGGACACTGGATCCCATGCAAGCGAACAATCTCCTTTATATATTGCTTAGCATAATTTTTAGCTCTGCTGGTGGACTTAAGAAGTAAGAAATTGATTGATTTTATCAGCCGATCAACTATCACCCAAATGGAGTCATGTATTCAAAAACAAGAGGGCAAACCTGTGACAAAATCAATAATAATAGCCTCCCATTTCCATACCGGAATACTTATGGTCTGAGCTAGGCCGCCATGCCTTTGATGCTTTGCTTTCACTTGCTGGTAATTGGAGCACTGGCTACATACTCTGCTATATCTTTCTTCATATCATTCCACTATTAGACCTCTTTAAGGTCATGATACATCTTCGTAGAGCTGGGATGGATTGATTAACGGGAACAATGTGCCTCAGCCATAATCTTTTGTCTCAGCCCATCTGTATCAGGTATACATAGTCTACCTTGACATCTTAAAGTGCCATCTCCTGCTAGCTCAAATACTGTAACCCGATACTATCGAATACCTTCTTTGTATTAAAGCAATAAGGGATCGTCATACTGCTTCTCTTTCACCAATTCCACTAACGACGATTCTGCCATATTCAATCCTACAACGCCACCATCTTCAGAGTCCATGAGTCAAACTCCTAGGATGGATAATTTTATGAACATCTTTGGCTGACAAATATGCTAGGCTACCCATTTATAGTCGACTGAGAGCATTTGCTACAATATTACCTTTACCTGGGTGATAGAGAATATCGACATCATAATCCTTTAGTAGTTCTAGCCACCTCCTCTGCCTTAGATTCAACTCTTTTTGATTGAATAGATATTAAAGACTCTTATGGTCTGTAAAGACATCAACATGCACCCCATACAGATAGTGGCACCATATTTTAAGTGCAAACACAACTGCTGCAAGCTCTAAATCATGAGTGGGGTAATTTTGTTCATGATTCTTCAACTGCCGAGAGGTGTATGCTATAACTTTTCCATGCCACCAGGAAGCAACCAAACCAATGCCGAAAGCATCACAATATACATCATACCCTTCCATGCCCTCTGGTAAGGCTAATACTGGCTTTGTGGTCAATCTATCTTTCAACTCTTGGAAGCTTCTTTCACAAGCCTCAAACCACTGAAACTTAGCTGCTTTCTGTGTCAATTTAGTCAATGGGGAAGAAATAGAGTAAAACCCCTCCACAAATCTTCCGTAGTAATTGGCTAACCCCAAGAAACTACATACCTCTGTGGGAGTGGTTGGTCGAGGACAATTCTTAACAGCCTCTACCTTCTTAAAGTTCACTCTAATGCCTTCTCGAGATACCACATGGCCAAGAAAGGCTACTGAGCTTAACCAGAACTCGCACTTAGAAAATTAGCATATAACTGGTGTTCTTTGAGTTTCTATAGCACTAATCTCAAATGATTTGCATGCTCTGCTTCATCACGTGGATATACAAAGATGTTATCTATAAATACAATCACGTACATATCAAGGAAGGGTTTGAAAACCCTATTCATCATATCCATGATGGATGCTGGGGCATTCATTAGTCCAAATGACATGACAAGGAATTCAAAGTGCCCATATCTTGTCCAGAAAGCTATCTTGGGAATGTCTACTTAACGAATCCTCAGTTGGTGCTAACTGGGCCTCAAATCAATCTTTGAAAAGCATTTAGCTCCCTGCAGCTGATCAAATAAATCATCTATTCAGGGAAGGGGTACTTATTCTTTATTGTCACTTTATTTAGCTGCCTGTAGCTTATACACATTCTCAATATGCCATCTTTCATACGTACATATAACACTGGTGCACCCAAAGGCGATATACTGGGTCGGATAAAGCCTTTATCAAGCAAGTCTTTCAACTGCTCCTTTATCTCATTCAACTCTGCAGGCGCTATTCTATAAGGTGGAATTAATATCGGTTGAGTACCAGGATCCATATCAATACCAAAGTCGATTTCTCTGATGAGAGGTAATCTTAGAAGTTCATCAAGAATCACATCAAGATATTCAGAAGAGTCGGCATCTGTTTCTTATTTTCAAGGTCTCTTACTTGGACAAGGTGATATAAACACCCCTTTTCATTAAGCTCTTGTGTCTTAATATAGGAAATAAACCTCCCTCTAGGCATCACAGTATTACCTTTCCATTCTACGACCGGCTCACCCAAGATATGAAATCGGGCAATCCTAGCTTGGCAATCAACTGTAGCATAGCAAGAAGATAGCTAATCCATACCTATGATGACATCAAAGTCGACCATTTCAAGTTCAATTAGATTAGCCAATGTATCACGGTCACATATGATCACTACATAGTTATAATATACCCGCCTAGCTATGATAGACTCTCCTACTAGAGTCGATACTGCAAATGGTTCACGTAATAACTTTGGCTCTATTCTAAACTTTTTAGCAATAAATGGAGTGACATATGACATTGTAGCTTCTGGGTCTATCAAAGCATATACATCATATGAGAAGATGGATAGAGTACCTGTGACCACGTCTGGGGATGCCTCTGAATCTTGCCGACAGACTAGTCCATACACATGATTTGAGCTAGCACTAGAACAAGTCCTCTGCCTCTACCAGATCCTTTACCTGATGGTGACTGAGGACCGCGAGAAGAAGAAAGTGCTGCTGATGATGAGGCTGATGTGGACCCTATGGGCTGTGATCTATCACTTCTGACTTTTTCTCTATGCCGCGGATAATCTTGTACCATATGACCTTCTATACCACACTAATAACAAGCATTTGACCTATGCTAACATTCCCCTCCATGTGCTCTGCCGCACTGCCTGCATGTGGGTCGAGGTGATAATCCTCGACTAGCATCCATCTGAGGCAGTGGGCCTAGCGCCCTAGAAGTCTAACCCTGCTCATGTCTATATCTCAAAAATCAAGCAGGAGTATTAGCTGTGGAGCATGCCACCTACTGAGTCTACCTAGGTGGCCCTCTATTGGTGGAAGCTCTACTGCTCCCCTGATACTGGCCAGCCATCCTGTCTTTCTTACTATGTTCCTTCTCATCATCTATTTCACGATTACACTGATCTTCATCTAACTGCTGAGCATATGCCATGATCCTTCCTATATCCAAATCTCTATTCAGGGCAACAACAAAAAGGTTATCCCTCAAGCGACCCATAAAGCCATGCATGAATTGATGAATCCTTGATGCATGAGTACTAACAAACTCTGGATCAAATCTAGACAACTGCGTAAACCATAAGCTGTACTCTCTGACACTGAGATCACACTACTCTAAATGCAGAAACTCATCCACCTTTTCCTGTCAGAGCTCTAGTGGAAAGAAATGATTCATGAAGGCCCTCAAAAAGTCCATTCAGACTGCTAGGGGAGCATTCTGACCCCTCAAAGCTTCCCACATCTCATACCAAGTGAAAAAAATATCTTTTAATTCATAAGAGGCCAATTCAACAGAATATTTCTCCGATACCCACATCAACTTACAAATTCAATGAGTCTCATCAATTAATTGTTGAAGGTGCTCTGCAAAGCTAGAGCCTATGAAGAATGGCAGATTCATATGGAGGAAATCTTAAATCCTAGAACCGGATACCTCTCCTTGAGCAACAACAGGGATCGCCACATTCCATCTCTGAGCTTGAGCCGCTACCAACTGTGTGAGAAACTGTATCGCTCCTCTAAATACTGTTCCGAGGTACCTGATGGCGGCATAGGAACTATTGCTGGAACCACTAGAGGTGTATGAACCCCTGTAGGTCCTTCTGTCCTGGGCACCTGAGAACCTGGAGGCGTAGGACTCAACAAACTCTCTTGAGCCTATTCTGATCCCCTAATACTGGAAACTTCTCTGCAGTGGTTGCCTCCTGAGTTGAGCTCGTAGTGACCCACTGGGCTACTTTATCATTATCTGTAGAAGAAATGATATATATCACAAATAAGCAGAATATGAGTCAGAAGTAACTTTCTATTACTTAGCTCTATCGCACGATCTAGATTACAAATGAAGGCTAAATTCCTAAATGCCCATAGAGTCCCTTAATTATAAATGTGGCATGCAACACATTGATAAGCAAGGTCATACTAGACATGGCTTTGTAGTCTCTCTGAGACAATTGAACTTAGACTTTGATACCAAGTTTGTCACACCTCAAATGAGGGGCAGACAATAACCGTATGACCATCTGCTATGAGTAATCTATAACATGTACAAAGTTATAAACTGATAAAGGAACTAGTTAACTAACATATGCTGGATATATATATATATATATATATATACACTATAGAGTCACTGGAACAAAACTGTACAATGTGATGCTAGATAACGTCTAGAAAGCCTCTAAAGAGTATAAAATGCTATACTACTTATAACTAGTCGGGCCAGGCCCCGATGTACTCAACTAGAGATTTATACATATAACAAAAAATACTAGACATAATCTGCTCCAGATGGAGATGGAGCTCACTAAAATACCAACTGAAGGTGGCAAGAGAACCTAACGTGGGTGTCTGCCCCCTTGCTAACCTGACCCTTTATTTATAAGAAAATACAGCGCCCCAAACATAGGAATGTCAGTACATATACAACATGTACTAGTATGTAAAGCAGAAAAAATAATAAATAGACAAGTATGGAAGCTCATATGAATCAAATGTCAAAACGAAAGAATTATGAGCATACAAGTAATATATGTACGATATGAAACTTTAACCTATGCACCAACCTTATTAGTTCTTCATATAACGTTCAAAGAAGCATTCATTATAATATAACCCTTATGGCTTACCTAGGTGACATACTTACACTATATTTAATACAAATAATCATGTGATGGCCTATCAAAGGCGATCCAGGTCACGTGTAAGACATATGTTGCTCAAGTACTCATTACTATGATTTTTTACGTATAACTATAATCGCGGTCTAATACATGGTATGCCCTTTGAGGGCTTACTATGAGGGTCTACCCGTAGGTCATATGTGCTATATATTCGCTTGAGTCAGAAGAACTAGTGTATGACATTCTAGCTGACTCCAAATGCAAATGATGCCACAAGCGTGGGTACACCATAATATTCGGGCTCACTATAAGGGTCTGGTCTCGATCCTGTGCACAGAACAACGTCGCGCGAGTGTGTCAAGTAAAACCTATGAATACCCTCCCATCACTATCTTTTATCAAGTAAAGCCTTGAAAGGCCTATGATATGTAATTTACAATAAAGATCGTCTAACTATTTAAGTAAGATATCTATATGATACCTAACTTTCTGAATATAATATCACTATCCAAACGCTAGTTCTCGCTTTAACTTATGGCTATATCAAATAGGTTGTCACATAAACTAGTGTAATTATGCTATGGCCATTTATTTATTTATAGTGCGTGACACATATATAAGACCACATCGAGTGAATTTTAAGGATTTCAAGTAAAGACACTTACAGTCATGTAAAATATTAAGAAAGTTTGACGCGAAGGGAGTAATAAGAGTACGTATAAGCCTTAATAATTAAACAAAAGAATGACACATGAACCAACTAAAAACCTTGTTTTCATTTTTTATATAGGGTATTTGACCTTTATAGAGGGAACACGTGATGTAGGGTGGTGCCTTACGGCGAAGGAAGTTTTAGTTTTGCATACCTTAGATGTTTCCCAAGCTAATGGTACCGCAGGTTCCAAACACCTCAACATATCTCGGTGTAGCCTTAACACAACCAACTACATATACGAAATATATATATTCATCAATAGCCCGTAGGTTCATCTAACAATTTATTCTAATATTTTTCACTTATGCCCAAGGTTGATCAAATTCCTTAACAATACTTGAAGTGAATTATTTATTTTCCAAACTTATAAAATTCAATACCAAATCTTCCAATTAGTAAGAATTTCCAAAAAAAAATTCCATCTTATTCATCTTTCCCCTCCTTTAAAAAAAGCCCCAATAACCAAGACCCACTTTAAGAGGTAATAAAAATTAAAATCAAATACCTAAAATACCTATTCATAATCATAATCATGAGTAGGGTAAATAATTTACCTCTTAGAATTCAAATTCCAACTTTAGCTCTTGAAGATTCCTTGAGTTTGACACCAAAATTCACTTAATTTCTGAGCTCCTCAAAGATGTGAGTATAAATTCCCTTTTTAAATCTTCTCCTTACTCCAATTTTTCCTTTAATGGAGTTGATTGAAAGAAAGGAAGAAGAAATAGAGATGAGCACTAGTAGTGCTGTTGCTGCTAATGAACAAAACAGTGACCAAATGACCCCCTTTTCTACTTAATGCCCTTTCCCCCTTTCTTAATTAACCAAGGGCTGGGCCCCACATAATTTTCAATTGTAATTCCTTTTCTTGCCAACTTTATATAGTATTTTAGGAAAAAAACAAGGTGGCTCCACCAGAAACACATATACTAGTTTGCAATTATATATACACTATACTTCTTTTGAAAATGCACACCATGCAACTCTTTATAGATTAAGAGTTATTCTCATTTAAAGTGCTAACTTAAGTTCGAAATTTTCCGAGGTGCTACAATGTCCCCCACTTAAGATCATTTATCCACCAATGATGCTTATAGTTTACTTTAAGTTCCATAAACGTCCACGATATTCGTGAGACCATCAAAACTTCATCCACTTCACTTTTTCCATTATAAGGTCTTAAAATTTGGCTAACTCTCAAAATTTTCATAAATTTTGGCAGAGTTTCTTTTGTAAATAAGCCTATCGAGAACCTGTCAGAAAACCAGAATACATACAAGAGAATGACACATGAAGCAACTAAAATCCTTGTTTTTATTTTTTATGTAAGCTATTTGAACTTTATAGAGGGAACACGTGATGTAGGGTGGTGCCTTACGGAGAAGAGAGTTTTAGCTTCACATACCTTAGATGTTTCCAAAGCTAATGGTACCGCGTGTTCCAAACACCTCAACACATCTCAGTGTAGCCTTAACACAACCAGCCCAATCAACTACATATACAAAATATATATTCATCAATAACCCGTAGGTTCATCTAATAATTTATTCTAATATTTTTCACTTATGCCCAAGGTTGATCAAATTCCTTAACAATACTTGAAGTGAATTCTTTATTTTCCAACTTATAAAATTTAATACCAAATCTTCCAACTAGTAGGATTTTTTTTAAAAAATTCCATCATATTCATCTTTTCCCCTCCTTTAAAAAAACCCCAATAACTAAGGCCCACTTTAAGAGATAACAAAAATTAAAATCAAATACCTCAGATACCTATTCATAATCATACTCATGAGTAGGGTAAATAATTTACCTCTTAGAATTCAAATTCCAACTTTAGCTCTTGAAAATTTCTTGAGTTTGACACTAAAATTCACTTAATTTCTGAGTTCCTTAAAGATATGGGTATAAATTCCCTTTTTAAATCTTCACCTTACTCCAATTTTTCCTTTAATGGAGTTGATTGAAAGAAAGGGAGAAGGAATAGAGATGAGCACTAGTAGTGCTGTTGCTGCTATTGAACGAAGCAGTAACTAAATGACCCCATTTTCTACTTAATGCCCTTTCCCCTTTTTTTTCAATTAACCAAGGGCTGGGCCCCACATAATTTTCAATTGACATTCCTTTTCTTGCCAACTTTACATAGTATTTTTAGGGAAAAAAACAAGGTGGCTCCACCAGCAACACATATACTAGTATGCAATTATATATACACTATACTTCTCTTTAAAATGTACACCATGCAACTCTTTATAGATTAAGAGTTATTCTCATTTAAAGTACTAACTTAAGTTCGGAATTTTCCGAGGTGCTACAATCTCTCCTACTTAAGATCATTCGTCCTTGAATGATGCTTATAGTTTACTTTAAGTTCCATAAACATCCACGATATTCGTGAGACCATCAAAACTTCATCCACTTCACTTTTTCTATCATAAAGCCTTAAAATTTGTCTAACTCTCAAAATTTCCAGAAATTTTGCAGAGTTGTTTTTGTAAATAGGACTATCAGGAACATGTTAGCAAGACAGAAAACATACAACTATTCTTCACAGAGCATCACAACAGATATAATGCTCAACAGATACTACACGAGACTCTGTTTGGCGTTATACTCAAATAAAAGTTATAATCATTTGCATAACTCACCTTATACTCTGCATATGAAAGCTGCATCCATGTAAATCTCGAGAGTCATAAGCACACATCATGTACCTAAACATATCAAATGAGAATCAAATAACAACTAAACAAATACAATGGAGACTAACAATCATACAAAAGAGATAAGTAGTTTAAGAACCTTCCGATGATTCTTGAAAAAAGTATGAATATTTAGTTTTCATATCAACTTCTGCTTCCCAGGTGGCTTCTAATATGTCTTGGTTCCTCCAAAGTACTTTAATCGAAGCTATGTCTTTGGTTCTTAACTTTCTGACCTGTCGATCCAATATAGCCACAAAAACTTCCTCATATGATAAGTCTCCCGTAAGCTCAATACCTTCTGTAGGGATTACATGTGAATGTTCTCCTAAACATTGGTGCAACATAGACACATGGAAGACCAAATGCACTTCAGCTAACTCTAGAGGTAATTCTACCTTATAGGCTACCTGGCCAATTCTGTGTATAACTCTAGAAGGCCCAATATACTTGGGACTCAATTTACCTTTCTTCCCAAATCTCTGATGTGCCGGGATTCTACGACACATTTGACGCCTTTAACTAAGAATACTCGCGAGTTTTCAAGCAACTTTTGTGGTTTTTGATGTTTTATTGTTATATTTGCAGGGAATGGAGCTAGAGATAGAAACGGAAGAAAAACTGTTCAAAAACCTCAACTGGTTACGCTTGATGGCTGGCATGACTGACCGTCACACCTGTGACTGGCCGTCAGCCAGGCCGCCAGGACGAGACAGCAAGTCATCGAGCACTGCCTAGGAGTGATGGCTCGTCTGACGGCCCGTCACTGACCTGACGGATCATCACCCAAGCCACCAAGATAAAATGCACTCCTCAAAATGCGTGCGTTTTTACCCTATATACATGTAAGTCGTCGAGCAGGTGACGACTTACCTGAAAATTTGTCATAAAATGCATATAAAGCTGTAAGTCGTCACCTGCTGGACGACTTACCTGAGAATTTTCCCCGAAGCTCACTATTTAGCAGTGATGGCTCAAGTGACGGCCAGTCACATTCGTGATAGTCCATCAGGCGACCCGTCAACGCGACGCGGGATTTCAAAAATTCTATTTTTGGACTTTATTTCCTGGGCTACTATAAATACCCTGTGTTAGGGTTATTTTATTATTCATTAACTAATAGTTTGTGCGACGGTTTGAGCGACTTTTTGAGAGAAGAAAACACGACAAACACGTTTTTTCTTCTTCTTATTATTCTTCCATTGTTCTTGGGATTTAGGCTTCTTGTTCTTGGATAATTGAAGCTTGTGTTCATATATCGTAAGAATCTTTTATCTCTATTAAGTGTATGATTTTCTTCTTTTTTCCTAATAGCATGAGTAGCTAACTTCCCACAACTAGGGTTGTGGGAGCCATGACAAAAGTAGCAATATAAATTCCGGGTAGCATTGGGTTCAATCTTTATGTTGTCATGTCGTTAATAATTCATTATTAATGTTTTCTAGTGGTTGCAAACATTAGGACATGCCTAGGTTTAATTTGCTTGAGCAAAGAGATTAAAACCGGGAAATTTAATTAACTACGAGGATTCGAGACTACCAACTCTCGTCTTATGATTAATGCTGTAACTAGATTAATCTACTTGATATTTAGGATTGAAATAAGAAAGTTCACCTTTTCAAGTTCGAGAGAATTGAAAAGGAAATTCGTCTATTTGGTTGAGAAACGATTAGATGATACCATTAATTCAATCACATCGTGATATGCATATAGAAAGAACCCGGTTAAGCTTTGAGTCAAAACTGTTACGACGCCATGGTGAACACTTCCCTAGTTCACCTCTTCTACTGAATTTTACTCGTTAAAACTTACAATTTGTTATTTAAAACAATCAAAATTTGATCTATACAAACCCCCCATTTACCGGAAAATATTGGTTATTAGTCATCTAATTCACTAACGACTTAATTTGCACCTTATTCCCTGTGGGATCGACCCCAACCTCTGTTGGATTCTATATTTGACGACGACCACTTATGCTTCTTAATTGGAGTCGTAATTTGGGCGTATCAAATTTTAGCGCCGTTGTCGGGGAATACGGTTGTTTATTAAGTCTGGTGTGTTTATTTGACTCTTAGTCATATTTCCTGCTTTTACTTTTATTTGTTGTTTTTGTTTGGTACAGGGTACAGAGTTGTGCATGCTAAGTACCCGACGCTCGGGTGAACCAATATTATCCTACGACCCCGAGCTCGCAAGAACGCTAAGGCAAACCATGAATGTACAATAGCAAGAGGCATCAAGGCTCGCTGCAGAACGATAGGCTCAACAGGCTCAGCATCACTTGAATGTTGAGGATATAGAGGATGATATTGCATTAGATGGAGTTGGTGCTACAGGCGCCATTGTTCTTCCTCCGCTAGCGCCCGGGGCCAAGTTCAACATTACGAGCACAATGATTCAATTGTTGAATTTGAGAGGGGTGTTTCGTGGTGTGGCTGGTGATGACCCAAACCGACACCTGATGAATTTTGTGGGTATCTGCAAGTCGTTCGAATTGCCTGGAGTAAGTCAGACAGCGATCAGGCTCAGGTTGTTTCCATTGTCTCTGTCTGATGAGGCAGCATTATGGTTGACATAGCTAACCCCCAATTCTATCACAACCTGGGGAGAGTTGAAAGGAGCTTTCCTAGAAAGGTTCTTTCCTCCCTCTAGGATGATACAATTGAGGGATGAAATTAGCAACTTCAGACAACAACCTCATGAGGCTTTACATGAGACTTGGTTGCGGTTCAAGAAGAAGCTGACACAATGCCCGAACCATCAGTTGACCGACAATTTCCTAATGCAAACATTCTACAGGGCACTGAATTCGGCTACCAAGCCGACACTGGATAATGCAGCAGGTGGAGAGTTTATGGGTCTTACCTTTATTGATGCCACAACTATTTTGGACCGGCTCACTAAAACCAACAGGGCCTGGCATACGCGGGATACAGAGGTGGCTGCTAGCACTTATGAAGTCGGTATGTCAGTGGAACAGCGCAGGAAAGAGGAAGAGCGGGACCAAGATATGGCCCATATGAAAACGCAAATGGACCTACTGACAAAACATTTGCTGTCAGGAGGTATGGAGACAGTGAAAGCTGTGGGTTCCCAAGGTAGAGCAGCATAGTTTGTATCTGATGAGGAGGCTAATTATTTGGGGGGTTTCCAGGCCAATGGCCAGGGAAACCAAGGTCGGAACTATCAAAAAGACAACTACTATAAAAAAGCTGGCTACAGAGATCGTGATTAGGGGAACTGGAAGAATAAAACTGATAGAGGTGGGTTGTATGTACCACCTTGTAATCGGGAAAGAGCTATCAACGAGACAGGGACGTCCAAATTGGAGAATATGATGGCGAAGATGTTGTTGAAGATGGAATCTACTGACTTTGGGGTAAAGGAGATGAGGACTGAATTATCAACAATAAGCCAGGTAGTGGATTCACATTCCACCTCGATCAAGCAATTAGAGAAGCAAGTGAGTCAAATCTCGACATCTCTAAATCAAAGGAAGACAAGTACCTTGCCGAGTGACACCATTCAAAACCCGAGGAATGATGGGAGTTGTATGGCGATCACTGCGAGAAGCGGTAAAATATTATCGGAATCACATCCGATAATTCAGACTCAGAAAGGTGATATTGCGAATGAAAATATGGTAGAGGATGCTACTCAAGTGCTCACGGATAAAAGCAAGGAAGTTGAAAAACTTCCAACTATGATGCCTCGGCCACCGCCTCCTTTCCCACAACAGTTGAAGAAGAAAGTGGAAGATAGCAAGTTCCTAAATTTCATGACCATGCTCAAGCAGATATCAGTAAACATTCCACTGGTGGACGCTCTTGAACAAATGCCCAGATATGCCAAGTTCATGAAGGACTTGATTACCAAGAAGAGGTCAGTGAGCTTTGAACTAGAAGATAACCTCCACCACTGCAGTGCTATTTCTTCAAGATCATTAGTGGAAAAGAAGGAAGATCCAGGTTCTTTTACTGTTCCCTGTACTACTGGGAAATTCAACTTTGAAAAAGCCTTATGTGATTTTGGTGCTAGCATCAACTTGATGCCACTAGCAGTCTATAAACAATTGGGTTTGGGATCTCCCAAACCAACTACCATGAGGGTGTTAATGGCTGACAGTTCAGTAAAGCGACCGGTGGGAATATTGTCTGATGTGTTGGTAAAGGTTGGTAAGTTTATATTCCCAGCTGACTTTGTAATTTTAGATTGAGAAGTGGACTTTGAAGTTCCCATAATCTTGGGACGACCATTGTTAGCCACTGCAAGAGTGTTGGTCAACATGGAAAGAAATGAACTGACATTCAGATTAAATAATGAATTGGTCAAGTTTGATGTGTGTAAATTGATGAAGCCACCAAGAGACATGAGGGTGGTCTCGGTTATCAATGTTAATGATGAAGCCCCTACGGATGTGTATATTAAGGAGAAGGATTTTGTTAAAACCGTAGATGTTATGAGAATGGTGTTGGGATCGCAAGAGGAGAAACCTATAGAGGAAGGCGGTGAGAACAAATCAAGAAAAAGAAAACACCGCAAGAGAACTAGCAAAGAAAAAGAGCTAGAAAGAGTAAAGAAGTTGTCTCGACTAGCTGAGGAGCCGATAAAAGAGAAAGTTGGAGCTCAACAGGATGATGTCGCTTGCACCTATTCCAGCGATTGCTCCTGCTTTGGAGACCCTGGTGGTCTCCAACATCATGCTAGACTCTGAGTCCTATGGGCTTCACAGGTATTCCTTTCTCTCACAGTTTTAGCTTTCACATGTATGCATTAGGGACAATGCATGAGTCTAAGTTGAGGGTGCTGTTGGGATACCTGTGAGTCTTTCACCACCGAGGATTTTTGTTGCCGTGTTTCTTTTTCCTCCGGTGTGCTATCTAGTAGAACCGGCATGTTTAGGTTGTCGTTTAAATTTTGGTTGTGTTATGATGTCTATAGCAAGCATGGCTTTTTGAAAGTTGAACTAAAAGGAACCCCCTCTGAAAAAGTTGATTTTGTATTTATGTTTGAAACGATTGACTGTTCTGGATCCTTTAATGTCATTGTGTGGTTGTGATTGTAATAATTATGCTTAAGCCGAGCTGATGTTTTGATAGTTGGTAGTGCTATGGTTTTTTGGTGCCAAGTGTGTGTGAGCTTATTGTTATAAACTCTTACTCTGTGCATGCATCTAGAACTTGCCTGGTCTATTTTGTTAAGCTTGAAGTTGGTTGCTTAGGAAAGGATCACAGGCCCTTTTTGTGTGCAGTCCACTTAGCCTATAAGACCGTCCAAATGCAAATAATCCCTTTGATCCCTGTTTGAGCATAATTGACTATATTCTTTCAATAACCTGTCACCGTTCCTTTTTAACTTTGAATCCCTGTTTTGGCCCTGGTCCTTCCTTGGACATCGTGCACCTCAACTCAGGTAATCAGCCTAAGTTGAGGGTGGCTACTATAGAGGTAAATGATAAGAAAAATAGGATGGATAAGATTGGTTATGGATAGAATGAAAATTTTGGGTGTGTGCCTAAGAAAAGAAAGAAAAAGAAACGAAAAAGAGATGAAAAAAAAAGAAAAAAAAGAATTGTCAAAAGAAAGAGGCCGCACCTGTAGCTAGAAAGAAGGGAATAAAAAGGTGAATAAGGATGGACGAAATAAAGTTAAGTGGAAATAGTAGGTCGGTGATTCCAAGGAGGGTTTAGTCACTATTCCCCAAACATATCCTACCTGCACCCGAAGCCTCATTACAAGCCAAAACAAGTCCTGTAGTGATCCTGAGCGGCTTTCTGAAAAACTAAAATAGAATAGCAAGGGCAAGCTTATGGCATCACATGTGCATTGTTTGAAATCGTTTGTGAGTGTGAGTCCCAAATCTTGTGTGTGGGACTTCTTTGTAGTGAGGGCACCGAGATTTCTGTATCATCTATTGACTGTTGGGATAGCTGTTGTGTGTGTATGTAGAATATTCTATCATATTGGAATGACATGTTTGGATCCTTGCAAGTTAGCATTTTATACATTTGTGTACTACTACCTGGGGGGCTTGATTTAAATTTAATAGACTGTTGAGTGGCCATGATTTGCTAAAGATATATTTTTGTATTCTTAGTTGAGTCGTCATTTTGTTTTTGTTGTCATGTTGCTTGAGGACAAATGAACGTTTTAAGTTGAGGGTGTTGATGTGCCGGGATTCTACGGCACATTTGACGCCTTTAACTAAGAATACTCACGAGTTTTCAAGCAACTTGTGTGGTTTTTGATGTTTTATTGTTATATTTGCAGGGAATGGAGCTAGAGATAGAAACGGAAGAAAAAATGTTCAAAAACCTCAACTGGTTACGCTTGACGGCTGGCATGACTGACCGTCGCACCTGTGACTGGCCGTCAGCCAGGCCGCCAGGATGAGACAGCAAGTCATCGAGCACTGCCTAGGAGTGATGGCCCGTCACTGACCTGACGGACCGTCACCCAAGCCACCAAGATAAAATGCACTCCTCAAAATGCATTTTTACCCTATATACATGTAAGTCGTCGAGCAGATGACGACTTACCTGAAAATTTGTCATAAAACGCATATAAAGCTATAAGTCATCACCTGCTGGACGACTTACCTGAGAATTTTCCTGGAAGCTCACTTTTTAGCAGTGACGGCTCAAGTGACGGCCAGTCACATTCGTGACGGTCCGTCAGGCGACCCGTCAACGCGACGCGGGATTTCAAAAATTCTATTTTTGGACTTTATTTCCTGGGCTACTATAAATACCCTGTGTTAGGGTTATTTTATTATTCATTAACTAATAGTTTGTGCGACGGTTTGAGCGACTTTTTGAGAGGAGTAAACACGACAAACACGTTTTTCTTCTTATTATTATTCTTCCATTGTTCTTTGGATTTTGGCTTCTTGTTCTTGGATAATTGAAGCTTGTGTTCATATATCGTAAGAATCTTTTATCTCTATTATGAATATGATTTTCTTCTTTTTCCCTAATAGCATGAGTAGATAACTTCCCACAACTAGGGTTGTGGGAGCCATGGCAAAAGTAGCAATATAAATTACGGGTAGCATTGGGTTCAATCTATATGTTGTCACGTCGTTAATCATTCATTATTAATGTTTTCTAGTGGTTGCAAACATTAGGACATGCCTAGGTTTAATTTGCTTGAGCAAAGAGATTAAAACCGAGAAATTTGATTAACTACGAGGATTCGAGACTACCAACTCTCGTCTTATGATTAATGCTGTAACTAGATTAATTTACTTGATATTTAGGATTGAAATAAGAAAGTTCACCTTTTCAAGTTCGAGAGAATTGAAAAGGAAATTCGTCTATTTGGTTGAGAAACGTTTAGATGATACCATTAATTCAATCACATCGTGATATGCATATAGAAAGAACCCGGTTAAGCTTTGAGTCGAAACTGTTACAATGCCATGGTGAACACTTCCCTAGTTCACCTCTACTACTGAATTTTACTCGTTAAAACTTGCAATTTGTTATTTGAAACAATCAAAATTTGATCTATACAAACCCCCCATTTACCAGAAACTATTTATTATTAGTCATCTAATTCACTGACGACTTAATTTGCACCTTATTCCCTGTGGGATCGACCCCAACCTCTGTTGGGTTCTATATTTGACGATGACCGCTTACGCTTCTTAATTGGAGTCGTAATTTGGGCGTATCAATCGCATAACGCCTTTCATAGGCAACACCCTCACGAATACCAAATCATCAATCTAAAACTCCAAATCCCTATGCTATACATCCACATATGATTTTTATTGACTTTGAGCAATCTTCAACCGCTCTTGTATCAAGTTGACCTTCTCAATGGCTTGATGGACTAGATCCGGTCCTAATATTATGTCTCACCTACTTTGAACAAACCGATAGGTGATCTACATCGTCTCCCATATAGAGCTTTAAATGGATCCATGCCAATACTGTAGTGATAGCTATTATTATAGACAAACTCTATTAGGGGCAAATGATCATTCCAGTTACCTTTAAAGTCCAGCACACATTCTCTTAACATATACTCGAGCGTCCGAATGGTGTACTCGGCTTGACCGTCTGTCTGTGGATGAAATGTAGTGCTAAGATTAACCTTTGTGCCAAAGCCTCTTTGGAACAATCTCCAAAAATGGGCTATAAATTGGGCACCTCTATCTGAAATAATGGAAACAATCTTCCTTATGTATAGCTTAGCATAATCTTCAGTTGTGCTGGTGGACTTAACATGCAAGAAATGGGCTGATTTTGTCAGCCGATCATTATTACCTAAATGGAGTCATGTCTTTGAAAAGAAGAGGGCAAACTTTTGATGAAATCCATATTAATAGCATCCCATTTCCGTACGGAAATACTTATGGTTTGAGCTAGGCCACTGGGCGTTTGATGCTCTGCTTTCACTTGCTGGCAATTGAAGCACTGGCTATATACTCTGCTATATCTTTCTTCATATCATTCCACCATTAGACCTCTTTAAGGTCATGATACATCTTCGTGCAGCCAGGATGGATTGAATAATGGGAACAATGTGCCTCAGCTATAATCTTTTGTCTCGGCCCATCTATATCAGGTACACATAGTTTACCTTGACATCTCAAAGTGCCATCACCTGCTAGCTCAAATGCTATAACCCGATGCTGTCAAATACCTTTATTGTATTAAAGTAATAAGGGATTGTCATACTTCTTCTCTTTCACCAATACCACTAACGATGATTCTGCCATATTCAATACCACAACATCACCATCTTTAGAGTCCATGAGTCAAACTCCTAGGCTGACTAATTTATGAACATCTCTGGATACCTCACACTGAGTAGGTGAAAAATATGCCAGGCTACCCATATATAGTCGACTGAGAGCATCTGCTATAATATTGCCTTTACCTGGATGGTAGAGAATATCAACATCATAGTACTTCAGTAGTTCTATCCACCACCTTTTACTTAGATTAAACTTTTTCTGCTTGAATAGATATTGAAGACTCTTATGGTCTGTAAAGACATCAACATGCACCCCCTACAGATAGTTCTTACAATACTTAGGACAAAGCTCGATTACCTCCTTGTCCCTTCTTGGTAAAAAGGCACTCCTTTTAACCTATGGAAAATCTAACCGCACCCAAAACACCCCTCTCTGCCAGCAAGACACTCACCTGGATAATTCTTACCACACTTAGGATATGCTGGAAAAGTGCGGTTACCTAAAACACTGCCCTAGGACTTAGAGCCTGATGCCCTATTTCTCTTGTCTTGTCAAGGTCTAGGAGATAGAGCACTAGCTGATGAAGGTGCTGGAGTTGAAGACCTCTGCTTAAACTGAGAGTAATTTCCACCACCCAACCTCTGCTAAGAATAGTCAAAATTGCCACTTCTAGCCCTCCTATTGTCCCTCTCTCTCTCCTTTAGTTTCTCCTCCTCTATATACTGAGCAAAAGTCATGATTCTGGAGATGTCTATATTTCCAAACAACATAGCTGTCTTACATTCCTTTTTGACCAAATCCAAAATACTAGAAATGTACTTACTCATCCGGGCCCTTAGCTCAGCTAGCATTGCTGGAGCATACCTGGAGAGCTGAGTAAACTTCAAACCATATTCCAGAACAGACATCGATCCCTGCCTCAGATTCATAAACTCCTCAATCTTAGCCTCTCTCAACTCTCTCAAGAAGAACTTGTCCAAAAAAGCTCTAACAAAATAGTCCCAAGTCATAGGAGCTGCATTCCTACCCCTACTATCCTTCCACTGCGTGAACCTGATGTGAGCCACATCTCAAGCTAATAGGATGCTAGCTCAACACTCTCAACTACTATAAAATACATCACTTCGAGGACCTTCTTCACTTTATCAATGAAGTTCTGTGGATCCTCATTAACCTTTGACCCATGAAACTCTGGTGGATTCTTACGGATGAAATTCCTAACTCTGGCGACATCTAATCCTCTATTTGTCAAAAAAAGGTGCCTTTTTATTAGCTTGAGCAGTCACACCTTGTGCCAATTATATGAATAGCGTTCCTGAATTCTATATTTGTGACCTCATGGTCTAGCATCGGAGGATTAGCATTGTAAGTATTATTTCTGCAAGGAGGCATGATCTGAAATACATAATGAATGCATTAGAAGGGAGAAATAGTGTTAAACTCTATCACATGATATAGAACATGAATGAAGTTTCCCTAAAAATGCCTCGCAGCCTCTCTCTCATAAGTGTGGCGCGCTTCACACCCATGAAAAATACTCTACTTAACGCGGCTTTCAGACACCCTAGGACACTTTAAACCTAATGCTCTGGTACTAAGATTGTCACACCCTGAGTCAATACCCTAGATTTAACACGGTGCTTAGAGCCACAAGTAACCCTAAGATAACCCATGGTCGGGCATATACTAAGCATTCTGAATAATAATGACTACGCGAAAGCTAAACTGAATAAAATATAAGTTTTAGAATTTAAGCTGAAAATCTCTGAATATAATATAAGTTTGAAAAGTAAAAACCAACTGAAGAACTCTGAATCTATATCTGAAAGCCTTTACTACTGATAAGTTGCTGGGACAAGCCCCCAACTAACTCCAAAATACTAAGATAACCCATGGTCGGGCATATACTAAGCATTCTGAATAATAATGACTACGCGAAAGCTAAACTGAATAAAATATAAGTTTTAGAATTTAAGCTGAAAATCTCTGAATATAATATAAGTTTGAAAAGTAAAAACCAACTGAAGAACTCTGAATCTATATCTGAAAGCCTTTACTACTGATAAGTTGCTGGGACAAGCCCCCAACTAACTCCAAAATACTAAAACTGAAATAACTAAGAAAGCATCATGAAAATCCATCCTCGGATGATGAGGACTCTCCGCTAGTAGTTGTTGAGATGGAATTGGATCGAACTAATCGCAATGTTGAGTTTGAGAGGCTGAACCTGCATCATGATAGGATGAAACACATAGAGTATGCATTTAGTACTTTCAATGTACTGAGCATACGAGATAAGCAAACTGAAATATCACTAAATATGCTAAAATACTGATAAGTTGTTTAAAATTCGTAAATTGAATCTGTAGTGCATAGGCCCAAACACAATCATGCATAAAATCTAAAATTTGCTGGAATATTCTAAAAATACATAGTAAAATCATAAAGTTTAATTGAGGACCTAGTAATTATACCTTAATACTGAAGAACCTTAAACTAGAACTTGGAGATTGAGAGCTTGAACAAGAATCCTAGATCTGCGGGTTGAGAGCGTTTTTTTTTCTGACTGAGGAGTTTCTAACTTGTGAGAATGAGGAATAATATGATTGATTAGACTTTAATCCCATCTAATAGAGGTCAAAAATGACATGGGATAAGTCTCTGAGGTAAGAAAAGGACCAAACTACCCCTAACTTAACTTTTTAAAACGTGCAAAAATCTTTGTTGGATGACTTACCTCATGGACCGTGAAGTGGGGCACAGACTGTGACATGGCTTATAAGTTATTTCTAGAGCTTTGAGGTCTTTGGACCATTTTTACAATTGAGGTTCACTCATCCCATGAGTTGTGACTTTGACTGTCAAAATAGAAGGGGTCTAGGTGATCTTTTGGACTAATATCACAGTTGGTCCCACAACTCATGGATCAACTCGTGGATTTGACGTGATCAGGAGGCCTCACTGGATGGTTTCCACGGATGGGTTCATGACTCATGGGTCCTCTCACGGCTCGTGGCCCTAATCATAGAGCTTGAAAACTACAAAAAAACATCCAAAGTGCTGGTCTAAATGCCGGTTCAAATTCCTCGGTGTTAGAAGAAACCATAACAATAGAATGACACTTAGGGAAGTAATACCCGGCAAGTAGAAAATCAGGTCCTGAACAGATGCATCCGTTCTAGGCTCTCCTAATGGCCTACCAACAACCTCGGTAATACAATTAGAATAAGGGTAATAACCCTAAGTCAAGTGAAATGAGTGAAATCAAGTTCATATTTAAAAAATTATGGGTGACAAAGATAAGACTGATGTAACCCTGAGGGCATATTCATCCTTGATTGAATAGTTTGAGGTACAGATAAATCACGTAGCTTCAGCATTAGAAACCAAATAAAAGGGTGTACTACCCTCTGATATTGTGGCCAACCCTAAGAACTAATATGTCATGCCCCGAGCCTACCCTCGGGATGTGACACGGGGCTTGAGATCATAAATGATCCCAAGCTAACCGTTGGCCTTAGCATGACTTAAATACAACTATAACATAATGAGCGGAATCTTAATATCAAGTAATGAGAAACTCCATATGTATATAAAGAAACATAATCTAGGAGCAAACTATGAAACATATGACACCGAATGTCTAACTATGTCTAAAAGCCTCTAAAACTTATAGAGTGAGTCACTGGAACAAGACCCAGCTAACTCTAAGTACTGAAAGGAAGACATAAAATAACTAAACTCATAACTAGTCCTCGAAAGATAAGGACTCACTAATAGTGACTAGAAATCCTGCCGTCTCTAGCCACGAGTCTGAGAATGAACGCCTGAATCTGCATCATGATAGGATGAAATGCTAAGAGTATGCATCAGTGCTATAGGATATACTGAGTATGCGAGCTTATGCAAAATCATGGTAAAGACATGCTTGAAAACATACTTAGAAACTTAAATCATGCATTAGTAGAACAAATCATAGCATAAGGACTCAAGTGAAAATCATAAGTAAAGTCATAGTTTAAGCATAAGTCATAAGCAATAAGTCAAAACTTTAAAATTGAATATCATGCAACTTAGTAGCTTAAAATCATTCTTGCGGGAGTTTTTTATAATCGATATCAACCATGTTGAGCACCATGGAGTCCAGTGTCATACACCCACACTGAAAAATGTTATCTTAACCGGCCAAAGTTAGAACCATAAACATAAGGATCCTGAAGTGTGTTAAAAAGGCAAACCTATGGTGGCAACGTAGTTTGGGACTTGGGTTATCTAGAAACCTCATCAACTCGGTGCTAAATACTAATCCTAAAATATATTATAGTTCTCATATAACATGCGACATATCTAGATGTCAAAGCTTACTCATAGTCATAATGGCAAACCTGGATATCATACTACTCACAAACCTTGCTTTTGAAAAATGGTTCATAAGCACTAATGGCATGTCAGGATGTCATATCATTCATAGAAGATCATATCTTAAAGGTTTGCATGACACCAGTTCAAATACATAATCTTATAAAAATTCATAACTTGAAGAACCAGGCATGTAATTTCTTGAATATATGAGGTCATCTTATCAAAATATGCCAATTTTAATAAAATAGCCATACATGTAAAATTTGGCTAGCGTTATCCTTCAAATCATGAGATAAATAAATACTTATAAAAATCCCATGCAAAATCATTTAATTAGGATTAGAAATCATATAGTAACATGAGAAACATGAATTTATAAAAGAATCATAGAATTGGGTAAGAACCCTAACTTGAGAATTTCATGAAATCAAAGTAAAACTTGGGGTTTTAGGCATAAGGGTGAAAGGAAACCTTTACTGAATACTCACATACCTGAACTTGAAGATTTCTTAACTTAGAGCTTGAGGATGGAGACTTGAAGAAGAAACCCTAGGCCTTGAAGCTTCAGAGAAGAATCTTTTTCTTACTTTTTGAGGTTAGATTGAAGAAATGAGATAAAATTTTCCTAAGAGTGACTAAAACCCCTCTAATTAGGCCTAAAATAGGGAAGAGACCAGAATACCCGCGACTTAAAATATGAAGTTGCAGAAATTTCTTGCTGGATGGGCATGTATGATGGCCCGCCTGTCACATCTCCCACGGCCCGTGGGAGGTGACTGTCAGAATAGGGCAGCTGGACCAACCTACTAGACTGTTCCCTCGGTGAATGACAATGGCCTATGATGGCTCCTATAATCGTCAAACTTGGCTGTCGGACTGGGGTTGACTGGGCAGGTTTACTAGTTATTTCCCACGATAGAGGCTGATGGCCCATGGTGGCTCCCACGGTCATTGCCCTTGGACGTCAGGATAAGGATAGCTGAAATGTTTCCCACGGCTGCCTAATATGCCGTCGTGCCTCACATGGACCATGGAACTTGGAGTTGCAGAATTTTTTTGAGGTTTTTTTTAGTCTAATATGGATTTAAGTTTTTGGGTGTTACAATATCTCTCCCTTGGGATCATTCATCCTCGAATGAAGATTGAAAAAACTGAGATGGATTCATGAGACATGCATACATACAAGAAATATACAAACAACTGGTAGAATATAAAACTTGAGGGAAAACTAAGGAGGAAACTGAGAATGATAAAGAGAAACTAGTACCTCAAGACAACTGAATCGAAAGGAAAGATGTGAAGGTACTCGGTCATCATGGATGCTTCTGCTTCCCAAGTAGCTCCCTCAACTGACTGGTTCCTCCAAAGAACTTTCACTGAAGTGACCTCCTTATTTCTCAACTTATGAACCTAACGATCAAGAATCTTAACTAGGACCTCTAAAGACCTCCTTCACACCCACGCTCTCTAACGGTATAATCAAGGCCGGATCACCAATGTATTTCTTCAACAAGGAAACATGAAAGACCAGATGCACTGCTGCTAACTCTGCTGGCAACTCTAACGCATAAGCCACCTTGCCAACTCTCCTCAAAATCTTGTAGTGAACTACATATCTGGGACTAAGCTTCCCCTTCTTTCCAAATCTCATCACCCCCTTTATAGGTGAAACTCTAAGAAACACCCAATCATCAATTTCAAATTCCAAGTCCCTTTTTCTCACATCTGCATAAGATTTTTGACGACTCTGGGCTGCCTTCAGCCTTTCCCTAATGAGCTAAACTTTCTTCATAGTCTCATGAACCAAATTTGGACCTATCAAGGCTGCCTTAGCTACCTCAAACCAACAAAAGGTGATCTACACCTCTACCCATAAAAAGCCTCATATGAAGACATCTGTATGCTAGAATGAGAACTATTATTGTAGGCGAACTCTATAAGAGACAAGTGCTCATCCCAATTACCTTTGAAATCGATCTCGCAAGCTCTCAACATATCCTCTAAGTTTTAAATGGTATATTCTGCTTAACTGTCTGTTTGAGAATGGAAGCTATGTTGAGATTCACCTGAGTACCAAGTCCTTTCTGAAAAGATTTCCAAAATTGAGATGTGAATTGAGTGCCCCTATATGAGATGATGGATAACGGAACCCCATGAAGCCTGACTATCTCACGGATGTAGAGTCTGGCCTAATCCTATGCTGAATCAGTAGTCTTGACAGCCAAAAAGTGCTCTGACTCAGTCATCCTGTCTATAATCACCCAAATGGAGTAATGCTGTTAGCGAGTACGTGGCAAACTTATAATAAAGTTCATATTGATCACTTCCCACTTACAAGTAGGAATGTCAATATCCTGAATCATGCCACCTGGTCGATGATGTTCTACATTCACTTGCTGACAGTTGAGACACTTAGCCATTAAATCTACAATGTCTCTCTTCATGCCATTCCACCAATAGACTTTCAGTAGGTTACGGTACATCTTGGTGGCACCGAGATGAATAGAATACCTAGAGCTATGAGCCCCCATCAAAATCCGCTGTCTCAACCCATCTATATTAGGAACACACAATTTACCCTGATATCGAAGCACACCATCTCCCCCTTGGGAGAAAACCTCTACTCTCTGTAGATAGACTGCACCCTTCAACTGGTGCAAGATAAGATCACTGTCTTGCTTCTCCTTCACCTCAACTATCCAAGAAGATTCTGATCCATTCAATAATACCACCTTCTGACGAATCTGTCAGGCGAACCCCCAAATGAGCAAGCCTATGAACATCCTTAGCCAATTCTTTTTTTTCTTTCTCATGTGACACACTACCTACGGACAACCTACTAAGTGCGTCAGCTACCACATTTTCTTTACCCGGATAGTAAAGCACACTCATGTCATAATCCTTAAGAAGCTCAAGCCACATCCTTTGATGAAGTTTCTCTTTCTGAGTGAACACATACTGTAAACTGTTATGGTCAGTAAACACATCACATGGATACCATATAAGTAGTGTCTCCAAATCTTTAAAGAAAATATCACTGCTGCTAACTCAATATCATGAGTCGGATAGTTCTTTTCATAAACTTTAAGCTGTCTGGAGGCATAAGCAATGACCTTACTGTGCTGCATCAAAATACAGCCCAAGCCAACTCTAGAAGCATCATAATACACAACAAAACCATATGAACCCTCGAGTAGAGCCAACACTGGAGTTGTGGTCAATCTATTTTTTAATTCCTGAAAGTTCTTTTCACACTCATCAGACCGCTAGACCTTTACCTTTTTCTGAGTCAACCTGCTCAATGGGGTAGCTGTGATGAAAATCCCTTAACAAACCTCTTGTAGTAACTAATCAAGCTTAAAAAGCTCCTAATGTCTGTTGAGGAGGTAGGTCTAGGCCAATTCTTCACTGCTTCTATATTTTTCAAATCTACTTGAATGCATTTCTTAGACACCACATGACTCAGAAAAGCAACAAACTGCATCCAAAACTCACACAGTCACACTTACTAAACTTAGCAAATAACAGATGATTCTTGAGAGTTTGCAATACTACCCTCAAATTATTTGCATGCTCCTCCTCACTCTGAGAATAGAAAAGAATGTCATCTATGAGGACAATGATGAACATATCCAGATACTGTTTGAACACCTGTTCATCAAATCCATGAAATCTGTAGGAGCATTCGTTATTCCAAAAGACATAACCACAAACTCATAATGACTATACGAGTTCTGAAGGCTGTCTTTGGAATATCATATTCTCTAACTCTGAGCTAATGATAATCGGATTTGAGGACAATCTTGGAGAAATAGTTATAACCTTAAAGCTGATCGAACAAGTCATTAATTCTGGGGATAAGATACTTATTCTTGATTGTGACTTTGTTCAACTGATGGTAGTCTATGCACATTCTAAGAGAACTGTCATTCTTACGCATGAAGAGAACTAAAACACCCTATAGAGAGATGATAGGTCTGATGAAGCCTTTATGTAGGAGATCTCTCAATTGATATTTCAGTTCCTTAAGTTCAGCTGGAGCCATTCTATAAGGAGGAGTAGATATGGGTTGCGTATCTTGGAGAAGGTCTATCCTAAAGTCAATCTCCCTCTCAGGAGGAACTCTGAGAATATCCTCAGGAAATATATCTGGGAACTTATTTACCATAAAAACTGACTAAAGGGATAGGGTCTCAAACTCAGAATCCTTGACCCAAACTATATGGTAGATGCACCACTTAAAAATTATTTTCCGAGCCTTGAGATAAGATATCAAAATAACCTTGTGACATAGGAGGACTACGCTGCCATCTAAGACAGGCTTATTTGGAAACTGAAACTTGACCACTCTAGTTCGGCAATCAACTGAGGCATAACATGCATGTAACCAGTCCATACTAAGAATAACATCAAAATCAGTATCTCTAACTCTACTAGATTGGCTGAGGTGGCTTTATGGAGGACTGTAACTGGACAGTTCTTGTATACCCTCTTGGCTAAGACTGACTCACCAACATGACTGGAGACATGAAAGGGTTCTAAGAGTTATTCAGGACTGACTCCAAACTTAAAAGCAACATAAAGGGTCACAAATGATAAAGAAGCTCCGAGGTCTAGAAAAGCATAAATATCAAGAAGAAGACTTACAACACAACAGTGACTATATCTGGGGAACTCTCCTTATCATGGCGGGATGACATAGCATAGAGGCAGTTCTAGTGTTGACCACTACCTGCACCAGAAGTGGTACCCTGCTGGAGCTGCTGTAATAGACTATGTCCTGCCACCTCCATTGTTCCTTTTAGCTGAAGGGAAATCCTTGATCCTATGAACAATCTTCCCACACCCAAAAAATCCACCTATGCCATAAAGGTACTCTCCAGGGTGGCTCTTACCACACTTGTTTCAAGCAGGGTAGGGAGTACCTTTTTCAACACTTCGCTACTAATGAGAGCCTGATCCCTTACTTGCCTGATCATGCCTAGGTCTGGGTGCCTTAGTAAGAGCACTAGCTGATGATGGCACTGGTACTGATGACCTCTTCTGAAATGAAGATCGGTGTCCACCTCCATACCTCTAGTGACTGAACCCTGAATCCTCTATCCTGACCCTCTTTTTCTCCCTTGCCCTCTTTTTCAGTTTCTCTTCTTCCATTTGCTGAGCATAAGTCCTAAGTCTAGAGATATCTATATCTCCAACAAACATAGCCATCTTGCATTCTATTTTGACCAAATCAGAGACTCTAGAGAAACTTACTCATTCTGGCCCTTGGATCCACAACCATATCCAGAGCATACCTAGAAATCTAAGTGAACTTCAACCCATACTCCTGAACTGATATGGATCCTTGCCTCAAATTAACAAACTCTTCAGCCTTAGCCTCTCTCAACTCCCTAGGAAAGTGTCTATCCATAAAAGCTCCCACAAAGCAATCCAAATTTACAGGAGCTGCATCCTTGCCCCTACCATCCTTCTACTGAGTATACCAAATATAGGCCACATCCTTAACCTGGTAAGAAGCTAGCTCAACACTGTCAGTACCAGTCAGTTGCATCCACTCAATAATCTTCTTAATATCATCAATAAAGTTCTATGGGTCCTCACCAACCTTCAATCCCAAAAAAATTAGCGGGTTCATGTGAAAAAAATCTCAATCCCAGGCTGTAGCTGATCCTCCATTTGGGTTAACCGAGACTGGGGCCTATTGATTAGCCTAATTTGCTATAGCTTAAGGCAACAACTGAATCATATTATAAAACTCAACATTTGTAACCTCATGGTCTGGGGCTGGAGGATTGGCATTTACACTGTGAGTGTTGTTCCTTTGTGGAGGCATGATCTAAAATGCGTAAAGCACAAATTAGAGAGATAAATAGAGTTAAACTCTATTGCTCAATATTGAACATGAAAGAAGTGGAGTTTTTCCTAAACATCTCATAGCCTCTCCCTCATAAGTGTGGCGCGTTTTACACCCATGAAGGAGATTCTACTTAATATGGCTTTTAGACATTTCTAGGACTCTTGAACCTGATGCTCTGATATCAATTTTGTCATGTCCCGAGCCTATTCCCAGGATGCGGCATGGGGCTTGAGACCACAAGTGATCCTAAGCTAACTCTTTGTCTTATCATGACTTAAACACAACCATAACATAATGAGTGAAAGCTTAATATCAAGTACTGAGTAACTTCATATGTATATAAAGAAACATAATCTAGGAGCAAAATCTGAAACATAAAACACCAACTGTCTAACTATATCTAAAAGCCTTTAAAATTAATAGAGTGAGTTGCTGGGACAATACCCCAGCTAACTCTAAGTACTGAAAGGAAGACAAAAAACAACTAAACTCATAACTAGTCCTCAAAAGATGAGGACTCACCAATAACGATTGGAAATCCTGCGGTCTATAGCCATAAGTTTGAGAATGAGTGCCTAAATCTGCATCATGATAGGATGCAACACAAAGAGTATACATCAATATTATAGGATATACTGAGTATGCCAGCTTATGCTAAATCATGGTAAAGACATGCTTGAAAACACACTTAGAACTGAAATCATGCATTAGTAGAAGAAATCATAGCATAAGGACTCAAGTGAAAATCATAACTAAAAGTCATAGTTTAAGCATAAGTCATAAGCAATGAGTCAAAACTTGAAAATTGAATATCATACAACTTAGTAGATTAAAATCATTCTTACGGGAGTTTTTTATAATCGACATAAACTATGTTGAGAATCATAGAGTTCAGTGTCATACATCCACACTGAAAAAAATTGTCCTAATTGGCTAAAGTTAGAATCATAAAGATAAGGATCCTAAAGTGCGCCAAAAAGTCAAATCTACGATGGCAACGTAGTTCGGAACTTAGGATCTAGAACCCTCATCATTCTCGGTGCTAAATACTACTCTCAAAATATATCATAATGCTCACATAATATACGATATATCTAGATGTCAAAGCTTATTCATAGTCATAATGGCAAATCTAGATGTCATACTACTCACAAATCTTGCTTTTGAAAAATGATTCATGATCATTGATCGCATGTAAGGATGTCATATCATTCATAGAAGATCATATCTTGAAGGTTTGTATGACACCAGTTCAAATATATAATCTTATAAAAATTTATAACTTGAAGAACCAGATATGCAATTTCTTAAATACATGAGGTCATGTTATCTAAATATGCCAATTTTCTTAAAATAAGCTATACATGTAAAATTTGGCTAGGGTTATTCTTCAAATAATGAGATAAATAAATACTTGTAAAAAACTCATGCAAAATCATACAACTAGGATTAGAAATGATATAGTAACATGAGAAAAATGAATTTATAGAAGATTCATAGAATTGGGTAAGAACCCTAACTTGAGAATTTCATGAAATCAAAGTAAAACTTAGATTTTTAGGCATAAGGGTGAAATAAAACCCTTAATGAATACCCACATACCTAAATTTGAAGCTTTGTTCACTTAGAGCTTGAGAATGGAGACTTGGAGAAGAAACCCTAGGCCTTGAAGCTTGAGAATTTTTTTTCCTTACTTTTTGAGGTTAGATTGAAGGAATGAGATGAAATTTACCTAAGGGTGACTAAAATCCCTCCAATTAGGCCTAAAATGACTTAGCATAGGAGTTAATAGAGTAGAAAGAAAACTAAAATACCCCTGACTTTAATAAGAAATTGTAGAAATTTCTCATCAGAGAGGCGTGTCCGATGGCCCATCGCATCTCCCACATCCCGTGGGAGGTGACTGTCAGAATGGGGTAGCTTGAATGGCCTACTGGACTATCCCAACAGTGAAAGCCGATGACCTATGGTGGCTCCTACGTCTTCAAACTTGACCATCAAACTAGGGTTGGCTAGGTAGGTTCACTGGTTGTTTCCCACGGTAGAGGCCAATGGCTCGGTGGTTCCCATGGTCATCGCCTTTGGCCTTCGGGCTGAGGATAGCTTAAATGGTTCCTAGGGCTAGATCGATGGGTCATCGTGCCTCACACAACCAGTGGCATGTGCCCGTAGAACCTGGAGCTGCAAAAATTTTCTGAGTTTTTCTTCAGTCTAATGTGGGCTTAAGTTTTGGGGTGTTACACAATAGAATGGAACATGTATAGTTGCCACTACAAGAATCAGTTTGAAACTTTAGGATCTAAGTGAGACTGTTGAGCTAGTTAAGGATTTCAAGACTGTAGAGTTATTAATAGATCAGTCTGAAGATGTTTAGAAGATACAACAAATCTCAGAGAAAACTAAGGTATATATAAAAAAATATTAAAGTTGAGCCTAAAGAAGAAAGTAATATGACAAGAAAATCAATCATCCTGCCATCAGTACCAAAGTCTAAGCCTATGTTCCCTCAAAGGCTAGATAAGAAGCAAAAGGAGGATGAACAATTTAAATAGATTTTTGATATTATGAAAGTAGCGAGCATCAATATTTCTCTCCTGGAGGCAATATAACATATGTAAAATTATACTAAGTTCCTGAAGGACTAATATGTTCTAATTACACCTATTAAACAATGTAAAGCAATCACGATCAATATAGTAACCAATAAGGCTAGGGTCAAATCTCACAGGGAATAGGCATGAAATGGTTACTTAATTAGGTGAATACTTGACTAATGGTATTTTTTCTACTCTGTTAAGGTTTAAAGAGTTTGATATTGGAAAACCAATATAGCCTGTAGTTTATTGGACTTGT
This sequence comes from Jaltomata sinuosa, assembly GCA_003996215.1. Lineage (NCBI taxonomy): Eukaryota > Viridiplantae > Streptophyta > Magnoliopsida > Solanales > Solanaceae > Jaltomata > Jaltomata sinuosa. The sequence goes on from QJPP01002946.1 coordinate 61,840, forward strand.
AAAATAATTGGATTGAGAAACCAAGATTGTGTCCCCATTAATGAAATGTTATGTCCTCAATTTTCATGAAATATACTGGTATGGTTTGTTCTAGATATACACATGATCTCTAAATCATTACTCAATATTTTTCAACTTCATTGAGCTCTATATGATTCATTTCAGACTCAAAATTATTCAAATTGTGTAATCATTAATTACTAATATGGGTAAGTGACCCAAATTAATAACAAGATTTGAAAATGTCACTATGCATAAAGATCTAACTAGAAGTGGAATAAAGATGACGTGCTTTACCAATCCAATCTTTTTCTATTGATTCATACTATTAGTTTGTGTCTGGGGGTTCCAGATGAGTTTCAGGTGTTGAAACTAAGTTTTAGACTTCACTAAAATTTCTGGTATTTAGTGTAAGGGTGATGGAAGCGAAAGAACTGCTGAAATAACGTGAAACCCTCACAAGGTTTTACATACAAAGAACGAGCAAACCCTTATGGGTTGTGTCCAAAGATATAGACAGAGATATTTTTATGTCAGCAACAAAAGCCCAAAGTTATGAAATTGTTGATCTTGTAGAGGTTATCAATTGTAGGGGCTTACCTTTCATTGATTGTAGCCCTATTAATGACTATATTTAAGAACCTTATCATAATTATATATTTTTTCAGAAAAACATTCCTCGTATGTTTCCAATCAAAAACATTCTTCAACTTCTACATAAGAATCAGGTTCTTCAAATACAGTTTTTGTTCAAATGCTTAGTTGTATAGTGTAGCAACAACTTTATTCTTTATGAACCTTTTATTCATAAGCTCTTCTCAGGATACTTTTCTTCAATCTTCAATATACTCATTGATTCTAAATAGAACCAGGTTTCTCTATAAAAAAGAATATGTTTCTTTTCAAAGCAATTCTATAGCATATGAGTATATTAGGTTGATATGGAACTAGATCATACATATTTGGAATAGAAGAACTCTAAAACTTCTCATGTTTGGCATCATCAAAAAGTGATATTTCATATAAAAGTCTTTTGTGAACATAATTACATGAATTTCCAACTCAAGAACTCATCAAGCATGAATAGAATATGTTTGGATGCATCTTTTAAATCCATAAGGACCAAACTAAGGAGAAAATTGTATTTATTTATACAATTGCTATTGTCGGATTTATAGTTTTGGCATTCAAAGAGGTGTCTCAAAAATAGGTTTTCTAAGTTTAGTTCATATGTCTCTCCTCAAGGGATCATAATGATATCTTTTTAATTGCCATTTTCTCCTTACTATTTTTCTTTTATGCTCATCGAACCTATATTTGTTCTATCCAACAAACACCAATGGTAGGATCTCTATTACATACCTCTCAATTCAACCATTCACATCTTTTGTAAGGATTGATATCAAGGGACAAAATTCTTTATGAATTCTTTAATTCTTTTTCATCTCATTATCAATTCAATGATGCTGATTTTTCAAATAATCTGCCATTTCTTATGAATTTTTCACTCACACCTTACATTAATAAACTCCCTCAATTACCAATGGTAACTATCCCTTACAAAACTGAGTCTCTTTCTCCTTTAAAGTCCTCTTTTTATTCCTTTTGAGACACTGTGTTCCTGGTCATTAATTTTTATTTGGGCTATTTGAAAAGAAGAAAAGTTTTAAGATTTTAAAATTTATGAAAACTCAAGCTCATAAATAATAGGCGAGGAAGAGTCTTGAGAGATTGGTCTCTGTGGAGGTATAATATGATTAAATATCTAGATGGTTGGATAATAAGGCTGATGATATATAACTTGGATGACTTTAAAATATGCTTTAGGGATCTGAAATCACGTTTCAACAATGTGTAAAAGCTTATGCAATTTAACTATAAAGAATGGAGATGAACACCTGACAAGTCATAGGAACCATGTCCTTTGACTATTCTTCTCTTGCAGCTGAGCATTCTTAAAAGTAGAATAGCATTGTCATCTCTTTCTCTAACCATTATGACTTAAATTGAACATATTTTGAGGTAATGAAAGAGTGTTCTCTATCAACCTCTTTTACTTCTCTGCACATGTGTTCTTCTTTTTTCTTCAAATTGGATTCATGCTGCTTTATCTTCCTGCTTAACACCTGTCTTCTTCTTCATCTTCTTTTTAGAGAACCTATTTCTTTGTCTAACTTCTCAATAAGGTCATCCTTAAAATATATATCCATTAATTATGAGTGAATCATGACTAATTTTCTTCATGCAACCCATCCATGTACTTTTTCAGTTCTTTCTTCCTTCCATCAACTTAGATTTTCGAAAGTTACCCTAAAATTTCAAGTTTTAAACTGGATGTAGGCCTTTAATGTTTTTATCAATTTATCCACAACTTTAATTCTCTATTTATGGTGAAAGAGGACTTTATTCCTTAAGGGAGGCATAGATTTCTTTTTCATCTTCTTGTTTGTGCCAAATTATTTGAGAAACAAGTTCCTTTTAATTCTATTGTAGCTAAACCTGCTTCCTCTGTGACACTCTTCATTTGTTATTGTTTTTTTCTTTATTTCAGCATCAAACTTTCTTATCTGCATCCTTCCCTATTTTAAAGGCTTTTCTTCTTTATGAGGTAGTAGCAAATCTAGGTTTTGAGATTTATAGATTCTATGATGCGCTCCTTTGGAGAAAAGATCAACTCCTTTTCTTCTAGTATTCTTCTGTCTTTTACTTTTAAGAACCATGTTCCTAGTACTAGTTTCTAGAGTAGAAAATATTGGATTTTGTTATGGTCCACAACATATGATTTATTCTTCTGACATAGTCTCTAATTTCTTTCTTCTTGGAATGAGATGCTCTAGTTTTCTCCACGCTCCCTCTTCATGGGCTTTTGGTAAGAGGGAATAATACTTCCATTTATGTCATGTGTTGAGACCTATTCACATTCTCTTGATTCACTCTACCTTGGCCCTTTTTTTGGATTAATGGTGAGTATCAAGAACCAAGTTTGACTTGTATTCCTTCAGATGAGAGTAAAGGTGTTTTTGAATTTGTTCTGGCTGATATGAGGAATCAACTTCTTTCTTTTGTATCCATTTCTCAAGATTTTGTGCTCTTTTTGTCATTGACCACCACTTGACCTACAATCATTTTTCATATATGCGTAGCAATAATAACATCGAGTGTTGAATAGGTAGACTTTTTTTTGATCTTTTTCACTTTTTTGTGCTTCGAGCTTGATTTGTTACTACTTTGATCGCTTGAGGATTTTTTTCTTTTCATACAGTTTAGTTTTGACATCCTCATTTCGGTTCTTTCAGGGTTTTTCTAGCATAAACCTTCCCTTGAGAGGATGTACCTAGAATTCTCTAAATCTCCGTTGTTGCCTTTTCATTCTTCAATGTAAGAACCTGAATCTTAAGATCCTCAACTTATCTCTCCAATTTCTCTTTTATTTCTTCAAGACTTGAGTAGTTTGTTTGAAGTATAGAATATTCTTGATCTAATCCTATCCTTTCAATATAGATGCTTTCAAGCATGTTGAAGGTGGTCTGAGTCACACTCTCTAGTTTTCTTCTAGAGTAAGTGTGAATTTCTTCCCCGATTCTGAGAACAACTTCTTGTTAATATCTTCTTCATCATCATCCTCTTCACCACATGATAACATTCTCAAATATACTAATTTAGAGTGTTTTTTCTCTTCTACTATCCCGACTTTCTATATTTTCTGGACTCCACTTTTGAAGTTGTTCTTTGTTGTAATAAAATAGGCTTGTTGTTGATTCATCTCCTTGAATTTTTAGAGGTGCAATCATTGCCAATATTTTAAAGTAATGGCTTTTGCTGAGAGATCTGACTTTAATACCACTTGTTAGTTTAACTATCTCCCAAGCACTAAAAGAATCAGATTCTTTTAGTAACTATGCAAGAAGTAAATTGTGAAAAATATATCAACACAAGATTTTAGCTGAAAAACTCCTTACTCAAGGGATTCGAAAACCATGACCTACCTTGCATAGGAATTTTACTAATCTCTTCCACTAAACTCAATCCGAACTCCAAAATAGGTTTACAACCGCCCTTGCAACATCCACACAAACTATTCCCAACAGTTTCTCCTCTCCCCTCTTAATTTTCATGACCCTACCCCAGTCAATGAATTCCCTTATAATAAACAAGACAACACCTACTACAAGCTAAAATAAAGTTATCAAGATCCTATATGGAAGCACACCAGGAAATTAGCTATTACAAACTTAAGAATTGTATAGGTAAAACTTGATAGGAATAGGTTCTTTGTTGCAGTAGTAGTTTCTTCTTCAAGACTTTTCATGTAAAACTGGGAAAACTTGGGGGAATTTTTCTTTGGATGTGCTTAAACTCTAAAGGTTGATTGATGTGTTGTTCATAAAAGAGTCAGTCATCATCTTCTAATTCTCCAATCCAAGTTAGATTTGGTTCTAGGTTTATCAAGATCCAATCTTATTTTGACTTAGTCTTCCTCTTGTTGACACACATCGAGCTTCTTTGTCTCCTTGTTTGAAACTAATTCCATGTTTAAGTTTATAACTTTTCTTGTATAGCTTTCTAGTTCCTTGTTCGAATTGAATTCTCTCATATTACAATTCTAACAAGAATTCTGGTGCACACATGAACAACCTCATTCTTCTATCTTTGACAGTATTCTTCTCTACTTAGAGGAACAAGTTCTTTGATGAGTTACTTTTGCAGTGTTGCTTGTATATTCACTTTTTCTTGGAGATCTGTGAGGATATGGTTCTTGATACTTCTTCTTCACTCTTTAGCATATGAACGCCACTTGTACAAAATTTATCAATCATCATAGCTTCCTAAGATCTTGAATGTAGATCCAAGGATTGTGTTCCAATACTTTATCATGTGAGTATTATTCCACTATACTCACATTCTTTTTCACTGGAGGTGCTGCATTCTTTCATGATATAGGTTTCTACTCTCAGGACAACTTGTCCACTCATTAGGTGCATTCTTCTCATCTCCAGTGCTATAGTGAGATTGCTATAGACTAGTGGGTATTTTCAAGTATGTATTTATTTACATAAGATATTATGGTCCTAGAAGTTGTGTGTACATTATGGGTCATGTATTTAAGATTATCGTATTGTCATAACGACAATATGTACAATATTTTAAAATGATTTTGGGACTTTGAGCCAAATGTAATGATATAATCATTTAAATTTAGTTGTGCCATGTTTTTGACACAACTAAACTCGTGCTGTTGGATTTTTGATAGAAATAGAAGTGGAACCTCGTTCTTGTATTTCATCAAAGCTTTTGAGTTGGTCATGGCTATCTCGTGGTTCCTGATGAGGGAGGATCACTTGGTTACCTTTCGTAGAACGGTGGCCAAAACTCACAATAACATTATGCATCTATAGTTACAAATTCTCAGCTATGAATTTCAAAATCATGCTAATACTTAATAATAGCCACAAAAATTAAAATTTTGTGGCTATTTACAATTTTGTAAAATTACTTAGCTATAAAAATTAAATGACAAAGCAAATTTCTCATTTTTGCTTCAGTTGCTAACTATTTTGGCAATAATTATCCATATAGCTAGAAATTTCTTGCTACAATAAAACATCATAGCTAAATCATATATTTTTACCACGAGTTTGAAATTACTATAGAAATGGTAATCTTATAGCCACAAAAAAAATACTTGAAACAAAATATTATAGTGAAATAGATATTTTTGCTTCAAGTTATATAAATTCGTGGCAATAATTACTCAAAATAGATACAAATTTATTTCTACAATAAAATATCAAAGCTAAATCGTACATTTTTTCCACCAGATTGAAATTATTGTAGCAATAGTAATCTCATAGCCACAAAAATTGCTTGAAATAAAATATAAATATTTTGCTTGATATTGGTTACTTACTCTTTAGAAAGAATGATATAGGTCTTTGTAAGGATTGTAAGGTTATCCCGAGTAAAAGAATCTTACTACCCAACCCAAGCTTTTGGTGATAGACTTAGAGATTAAGAGAGAGGAATAATAAGACTTTATATGACCGAGTGAGGATTAAATATGGTGGTTTGACCCTGCCTTATCTCGGGAGATTGGGGAGAAGTTTATGGGAATGGAGGCTAAGAGGGTAGTGGGGATGCGAACAACATGTGATAGCTAGTTACATTAGAGAAATAGGTATAGAGGTGCTAGGGGTTTCAAGGGGTAACTTTGGTGGTCATCGAGAGGATTGGTGGTAGGATGGAGAAGTCCAAGTAAAAGTGGAAGAAAAGAAAGTTTCTTATGCAAAGTTAGTGTAGTGCAAAGATGAGGAGGAGAAGCGAATGGATAAGGAGAAATATAAGGCGATGAATAAGGAGGCTAAGTTAGAGGTTACAGTGGCTATGAAGATAGCTTTCAAATGCATATATGTTGAACAAGGAAACAAAGGTGGAGATGAAAAGTTGTATAGGCTCACGAAGACGAGAGAGAAGAAAGACCGAGACCTAGATCAAGTTAAGTGCATCAAGGATAAGAAAGGCAAGGTGTTGGTGGAAAAAACACTTATTAGATGAAGGTGGCAAGCATGCTTCCATAAATTCTTGAACGAAGAAGGGGACATAGACATTATGTTGGGTGATTTAGAGCACTCTAAGAGGCATAAGAACTTTAGGTATTGTAGGTGTATTAAGATTGAGGAGGTTAAGTTGGCTATTAGTAGGATGAACTACCAAAGAGATGCCATACCTGATGAGATTTTTGTGTAGTATTGAAAGAAACCCCACAGGGCAGGTATGGAGTGGTTAACTAGGTTGTTTTTAATGTCATTTTTAAGACATCAAAAAATACCCAAAGAGTATAGGTGTAGTACAATGGTTCCACTGTACAAGAACCGGGGGGATATCCAAAACTGTAACAGTTACAAGGGTATCAAGTTGCTAAGCCACACTATGATAGACTGAGAGAGGGTGATGGATATGAGAGTGAGAAGGGGGGTGTCCATTTTTTAGAACCAATTCGGATTCATGCCGGGTGATCAACTATAGAAGTAATCTATCGTTTGAGAAGATTGGTGGAGAAATAGAGGTAAAGGAAGAGGGACTTACATATAATATTCATTTACCTTGAAAAGTCCTATGATAAAGTCCCGAGATAAGTCCTCTAGAGATACCTAGAGGCTAGAGGTGTATGGTGGCGTACATTCAGGTGATGAAGGACATACATGATGGATCCAAGACATGGGTTAGAATGATAAGAGCAGACTCTAAGCACTTCCTAGTTGAGATGGTGTTACACCAGGGATCAACACTTAGCCCATTCCTATTTGCCTTGGTCATGGATGAATTGACATGGTATATTCAAGATGAGGTGTCATGGTGTATGTTATTTGCAAATGACGTAGTACTAATTGATGAGACATACTGTGGAGTTAATGCTAGGTTGGAGGTGTGGAGACATACTCTAGAGTCCAAAGGGTTCAAGTTGAGCAGGAACAAAATATAATATTTGGAGTGCAATTATAGTGATACAATGCATGAGGCAGGCATGGAAGTGAGGCTGAAACACAAGCTATCCCTAAGAGGGATAGTTTCAAGTATTTGAGTCTTTAATCCAAGAAAGTAGGGATATCAACAATGATGTCACACATCATACTAGTACAACATGAATAAGGTGGAGGCTTGCCTCCAGAGTCTTTTATGATAAAAAAGTACCACAAAAACTTAAAGGTAAGTTCTACAAAGTGGTGGTAGATCAACTTTGTTGTATGTGATGGAGTGTTGGCCAGTAAAGAACTCCTTTGTTTAGAATATGCAAGTTGTGAAAATGAATATGTGAGACGGATGTGCTGGCACACTAGAAGAGATAGGATCAAGATATCTAGTACAAGATGGGAGTGGCTTCTTTGGCGGACAAGGTGAGGGAAGCAAGGGTGAGATGATTTGGGCATGTGACGGGGAGAAGAATAGATTCCCTAGTGAGGAGGTATGAGAGGTCTGATATAGTGGGTACGAGAAGAGGTAGAGGCAGGTCAAAACAATATTAAGGAGAGGTGATTAAAAAGAACATGGCACAACTTCATCTTATCAAGGACAGAACCTTAGATATGAGGGTGTAAATGAAGAACACCAGAAAATTCTAAGCTAAGAACCATTCTAGAAAATTCCAAGAGTTAAGCTGTCAAAGTGACAGTAGGTTCCACAAGTCAGATCCATGAGCCATGGAATAGTCCACAAGTTGTAGAGCTCAGACAGGGATTTCAAAATTTTGGTTCAAGTCCATGAAATGGATCCACGGATTGTGGAACAGTCCATGAGCCATGGATTCCACTCATGAAAGTCAATCAGAGGCTAATCATTTTGGCCTAAGAACCACAGCCAGGTTCCACAGGTCATGGAATAGTCCATGAGCCGTGGTTTGGCCTCGTGGAACTCAAATATGTAGCCTAAAAAATTCCAGAGAACCACGAGAGCCGTGGAACCATTCATGTATCATGGTTCCCATTCGTGGAATCCAGTTTGCGAATTTTCCAGCAATTTTCAATTTAACTCCTCAATGGTAATTTAGACTTTTCCCTTTGCTTTTATATAACACCCCAAAAATCCTAAGTTAATACCCGAAACTTTTCCATGAGTGTAATGATCATTTTCCTAGTGTGGTGAGTGCTTTGGATGCGAATCATATTCATAAGAAACTCCTATCATCAAGTTAAGTTGCAAGCACCTCAACTAAATGAGTTTTCATATAAGACTAAACTAGGGTCAACTTCAAATGCCATTTCTCCTAAAATATAAAGAGTTAGGTGTCCTAGTACCTATCAAATTAAAGGTTTTTGAGTCTTCTTTCCAACTCCATTAATCGCGCATTAATTCGAGTCTAAAAGTAAAACGTTATGGGTATTTAACTGCAGCACTGTCAGTGACTATGGACAGGATGATGACCCGTGAAACATAACCACGGTCCGCACTGTGACTCATGATTTCAGACCTGAACCTTAAAATTTTCATCTTCAAAACCACTGGTTGGTTCACTACCCGTAGACCAAAACGATGGTCCGTAGAGTGACCTGTGGTTTGTTAAAATTCAGCTTTTCTTCCCTAGATTCCATGAGTGACTTGAGGGTCATTGTTTTGAATGACAGTCCATCCAGAGAGATACCAAATCCTCTAAATTCCACGAGTAAGTTGACAAGCCGTCAACCCATTCCACGAACTGTCAACCCATCAGTAGTACCTCCGATTTTAGTTTTTCTAATTCGTTCATTGGGGGTAAATAAGTCCTTTCCCCCACTTTTTAACTCCTATGCTAAGTTTTTTTAGGCCTATTCAAGGGGTATTTATCCATACTAAGTTAGATTTCTCCTCATTACTTCAATTCAAACTCCAAAGGAAAGAAAAAGGGTTCTTCTCTCAAGCTCCAAAGCCTAGGGTTTCATCTCCAAGTCTCCATCCTCAAGTCCTTAGTTAGGAAAGCTTCAAGTTCAGGTATGTGGGCATTCAATAAGGGATTCCTTTCACCCTTATTCCCAAACCCATGATTTTTACTTTGATTTATGAATTTATGAAATTAGGGTTCTTATCCAAATTGGGAAAAACTTATGGGTTCAGTTTTAAAGCTTTAATTCATGGTTTCTCATTACTTATCTATGATTTATTTGAGGTTTCTTAATTGATTTCAAAAGCCCATGCATTATAGATGATTTCTAGCATTATTCCATTGAATTGCATGATTTAAAGTGAAAATTGGTATGTTTAGATAACATGGCCTTATGTATTTATGAAAGTGCATGCCAAATTTTTCAAGTTATGAATTTAGAAAGAAAAGTATGTTTTGAATTATGGCTATGCTAAATTTTAAGGATTTTGAAGCATGAATTTCTTGACATCATATATGTCCCTATGTTTTATGAAAATGTTGGGCATCTAGATATGTCTACCTAAGCTATGTGAATTGCATGGTATCAGATATACCATTATGATTTTCAAACAGATTTGGCATCAGATATGCGACAAGTATATTATGAGCTATATGTATGTTTTGGGAGTAGTATTTAGCACCGATCGATGAGGGTTCGATTACCCAAGTCCAAAACTATATTGCCAGCATAGGTTATGAATCGCCCTATGGGCTTATGAAAGTGGTTCCACATTCAATCATGGTGTCTTGTGCTTGAGAGGGCATTAGGGAAGCTTTGCCAACTAGGGCTATATAGTTGGATTATGGTGCCCCGTACCTTGGCAGAGTTTGGGGCAGCTTTGCTAAATAGGGTTATATAGTTAGATTTCATGTAGCTCACATGGTCTATTTTTGGTTATAAAAAACTCCCATATGAATGTTTTCAAGCTTTTAAGTTATATGATATTCAATTTTGAAGCTTGGCTTATTATTTTATGACTTACGTTCAAATTTTGATATTTACTTATGATTTCTTCTCTTTATGCATGAACTCAGTTTTAAGCATGCTTTCAAGTATATTTTATCATGACTTATGCATATCTCACATACTCAGTACATTCTATAGTACTGACCGCATACTTCTTTGTGCTGCATCCTATCATGATGTAGATTCTGTGGCCCGTCCCCAGATTCATGGCTAGTAGATCAGCAGCACATCTTGCCAGCTTGGTGAGTCCTTCTCATTTGAGGACTTGGAGTTTAGCTTCATTTCAGTATTTAGTTTTCTTATTCAGTTTTCAGTATTTAGAGTTAGCTGGGGACTTGTCCCAGCAACTCATCAATAGTAGAGGCTTTCAGACACATAGTCAGATACTCAGCTTAATTCAGATTGTCATTAATAGACTTATATTTATATAACAGATTAAGTTACTCATTACTTCAGTTAAGCTTCCGTTCTTATGTTTTGTTCAGTTTTTAAGTCATGGTAATGCTAGAGGGTTATCTTGAGATCACTTGTGATCTTGAGTCCCATGTTACATCCAGGGGGTAGGATCGGGGTGTGACAAACTTGGTATCAGAGCATTAGGTTCAAGTGTCCTAGGGTGTCTAAAAGCCACATCAAGTAGAGTCTCTTTCATGGTGTGAAGCACGCCACACTTATGAGAGAGAGGCTACAAGATGTCTTAGGAAAAAACTTCACTTCTTTCATGTTCAATATCTTGTGAAAGAGTTTAACTCTATTTATTCTCCAAATTTATGCGTTGCCCCAATTCCACATGCTTTACCTCATATTTGAAGTTCCATAAGTAGTAAATATCATATTATCTATCAACGAGGTCCTCTCAGATTCTCTTCTAGAACCTTGTTACTAATTGTGCCATAAGAGGGGAAAGTGTATACCTAGATTCTTGGGTAGTGTTGCCACCCAACAAATGTTATGTTGTAGGCCATTAGTAGTAAAATGAACCTAGATCCATAAATATAAAGTCAAAAGTATAGTAGCCTAGACGGAAGAATGATAATTGATTGGTGTAGGTAATGGGATGATACATCCCTTGGTGTGGACTAAAAAGCGGTAAGTTGTTGTACTAGTGTAGACTAGGTATAGGATGTGAGTGGAAGGGAGATAGTATGAGAGTGCGAATGATAGTTTTGTTATATGTACAACCTCTATATGAGATAAAAAGGTGGAGGCCTAGACTTTTAGGTAAGGGAAAGCTTTAAACTATAGAAGAAAATGTATATTTAGATTAACTCCTAGAGTAGTGTTTGCTCTGTTAGAGTATAGTGATCATAGTTCCATTTAGAGGATAGAGAGAGGTCCGCAGACTTAGAACATAGCATGAATCAAAAGGGGAGATGGTGGGATGTAGAATCAGTCAGATTTTGGAGACTCAGGTAGTGATGCTAGTGGGTGTCAGAAGGAAGGTAGGAGGGGTGTAGAGACTTATTTATATCCTATCATCTTAAGTATACTTTCCTTATTACAACACCCCATTCTTGTCTTGTATTCCAGTGCCTTGGTCTTAATTAAAACCCACGAACTTCATGCGGATTCACGCCCTTACTCAGTTCTTAGAAAAAACAAAAATTTCTCCAGACAGTGATTTCAATCTTACTCTATGATTCTACGAATTCCATCTTTACACCATGATACTTGTCATATATGAAAGCTCATGTCTCACACTATGCTCAACTCTATATAATCAGATCTAAAATATGCCTTAATGGCTAATGAAATCATGCTACATCATATATATGCTCATACCAGATTTCTAGAATAATTCATGCTTGTGATTTCCTTACTCTAACCATGCTTTGTAATTCCAGGATGTGAAATACTCATGCCCTTTCACTCGACTTCTCATACCTCACCTTGAGTGGCTAGATCAAGCTAAGTATAAGTCAAGACCGATCAGTATTTCTTCATTCATGATACTCATGCTCCCACTTTATTCCTTCAACAATTTTGGCTTATGTTGTCATAAGTGTTAGTGGAGGAAGATAAGTAGTAGCTTAGATAGGAATTAGTAGATGTTCCTTTTGGTGTACTTGTTCTACCTTAGTTTTTAAGTGTGGATGAATTGGGGGGCGAGGATCATTCATGTGTAATAGTTAGATGAGAAATTTTGATGTGCCTCCTTGTAGGATTTCTTGAAGTTACAGTTTCTAGATATGCTAGGAAAAATGAGAAAAGTCTTGGATAGTGCGAACTACAAAACCATAAGGTGACCGTAGTTATAAGCTTGAATATCGTGATGAAATACTTATGGGCCTTTGCTTTCTGTGACTAGTGACCCTTTGATTAGGACCTCAAGGTTAGCTGGTTGTTGTGATAAGAAGGAATACTATTCTTAGGATATATTTTAGCCGCAAGAGGTTTAGTCAAGATAGGCTTAAACATGGAGGAAACAATAGTTAGACTCATACCTTAGTATCTATATATACTCTGATGAGGATTTAGTTGCAATTGGTAAGTGTGGTATTTAGAGGAGTTAGTATAGTTAAGAGGGTGTTCCTGAGTTCAGAAGTTGTCAACCATATTGATTAAGGCAGGAATAGTCTTGTTCTTACTCTCTACTCACGGTGCTCATACTTTATGTCTAGTAGATTTAACTAGAAAGATAGTAGACCCCTCATATCAAATCAGTTCATACTTAATGATAATCATTCTTAAGGCCAGAAGACCATAAGTTCAGTTCGGTCCATGCTGGTTAGCTCAGTCTTGAAGAGAATAGTTTTCCCGTATAGCTACTCCCCTCAATTTTGTGTTCCTTTCAGCTAACTACGATTTCTAAGAATGTGTTCATTCTTTATGAGTTTCACCTAAGTCCCTACTCTCACTCCAGACCAGTTATCATGTTAGATATCCATTTTTATATCTTATCTGTGATCTTATACTCTCAGTGTGCATATAGGTCTCACGAATCCATCTTAGTTCATATTTATTCAAAAATTAGTTACCATGTCAGTAATCCAACTTTTAGAACTCAGTTAGTAGGATTGCATCTCTTTCCCTACCACCTCAGCCTAGTTGGTCTTCATTCAAGGACGAATGATCCCAAGGGGGAGATATTGTAACACCCCAAAATTCCTAAGCTAATACCCGAACCTTTTCAATGAGTGTAATGATCATTTTCCTAGTGTAGTGAGTGCTTTGGATGCGAATCATGTTCATAAGAAACTCCTATCATCAAGTTAAGTTGCAAGCACCTCAACCAAATGAGTTTTCATGTAAGACTAAACTAGGGTCAACTTCAAATGACCATTTCTCCTAGAATATAAAGAGTTAGGTGTCCTAGTACCCATCAAATTAAAGGTTTTTGAGTCTTCTTTTCAACAACACCAACCGCGCATTAATACGAGTCTAGAGTAAAAGGTTATGGGTATTTTACTGCATCACTATCAATGACTAAGGACGGGATGACGACTCGTGAAACAGAACCACGGTCCGTACTGTGACTCATGATTTCAGACCTGAACCTTAAAATTTTTATCTTCAAAATCACTGGTTGGTTCATAACCCATAGACCAAAACCTCGGTACGTAGAGTGACTCGTGGTTTGTCAAAATTCAGCTTTTCTTCTCTAAATTCAATGAGCGACTTGATGGGTCATTGTTTTGAACGATGGTCCATCCTATAACTCGTGGAATCACCTTCAAAGGGGTACCAAGCCCACTAAATTCCACGAGTGGGTTGATGACCCATCAACCCATTAGTAGAACCTCCAATTTTAGCTTTTCTAATTCGTTCATTGGGTGTAAATTAGTCCTTTCCCCCATTTTTAATTCCTATACTAAGTTGTTTTAGGCCTATTCAAGGGGTATTTATATATACTAAGTTAGATTTCTCCTCATTACTTCAATTCAAACTCCAAAAGATATAAAATGGGTTCTTGTCTCAAGCTCCAAGGCGTAGGGTTTCATCTCCAAGTCTCCATCCTCAAGTCCCAAGTTAGGAAAGCTTCAAGTTCAGGTATGTGGGCATTCAATAAGGGATTCCTTTCACCCTTATGCCCAAAACCCATGATTTTTACTTTGATTTATGAATTTATGAAATTAGGGTTCTTACGCAAATTGGAAAAAACTTATGGGTTCAGTTTTAAAGCTTAAATTCATGATTTATCATTACTTATCTATGATTTATTTGAGGTTTCTTAATTGATTTTAAAATCCCATGCATTAAAGATAATTTCTAGCATGATTCCATTGAATTGCATGATTTAAAGTGAAAATTAGCATGTTTAGATAACATGGCCTTATGTATTTATGAAAGTGCATGCCTAATTCTTCAAGTTATGAATTTAGAAAGAAAAATATATTTTGAATTATGGCTATGCTAAGTTTTAAGGATTTTGAAGCATGAATTTCTTGACATCATATATGTCCCTATGTTTTATGAAAAGGTTGGGCATCTAGATATGTCTACCTAAGCTATGTGAATTGCATAGTATCAGATATACCCTTATGCTTTTAAACAGATTTGGCATCAGATATGCGACAAGTATATTATGAGCTATATGTATGTTTTGGGAGTAGTATTTAGCACCGAGCGATAAGGGTTCGATTACCCAAGTCTAAAACTACATTGCCAGCATAGGTAATGAATCGCCCTATGGGCTTATGAAAGTGGTTCCGCATTTGATCATGGTGTCTTGTGCTTGAGCGGTCATTAGGGAAGCTTTGCCAACTAGGGTTATATAGTTGGATTATGGTGCCCCGTACCTTGGTAGGGTTCAGGGAAGCTTTGCTAACTAGGGTTATGTAGTTAGATTCCATGTAGCTCACATGGTCTATTGTCGGTTATAAGAAACTCCCATATGAATGTTTGCAAGCTTTTAAGTTATATGATATTCAATTTCGAAGCTTGGCTTATTATTTTATGACTTACGTTCAATTTTTTATATTTACTTATGATTTCTTCTATTTATGCACGAACTCAGTTTTAAGCATGCTTTCAAGTATATTTTATCATGACATATGCATATCTCACATACTCAGTACATTCTATAGTACTGACATCATACTTATTTTTGCTATATCCTATCAAGATGTAGATTATGTAGCCCGTCCCCAGATTCATGGCTAGTAGATCAGCAACATATCTAGACAGCTTTGTGAGTCCTCCTCATTCGAGGACTTGGAGTTTAGCTTTATTTTAGTATTTAGTTTGCTTATTCAGTTTTTAGTATTTAGAGTTAGCTGGGGACTTGTCCCAGCAGCTCATCAGTAGTAGAGGCTTTCAGAGATATAGTCTGATACTCAGCTTAATTTAGATTGTCATTTTTTGAATTATATTTATATAACAAATTAAGTTACTCATTACTTCAGTTAAGCTTCCGTTCTAATTTTTTTTTTAGTTTTTAAGTCATGGTAATGCTAGAGGGTTAACTTGAGATCACTTGTGATCTTGAGTCCCGTGTTATATCCAGGGTGTAGGCTCGGGGCGTGATATTTTAACTCCGACAGTAAGTCATGTTAGGCATACTTTAAAAAGGTTTAATTAGACTTAGCCTAGTTTTTCCTCATTCCTTTGCTCAAGCCTCAGAAAGAAAGAACAGAAGCAGTTTTCTCTCCATCAAACCAAGGGCTTTCTTCTCTAAAGCTTCAGAACTCCATCCTCGGTTCAGGAATCTTCTTCTACCAGGTATGTGGGTATTCAGTAAGGGTATTTTTTGACCTTATGCCCAAAACCTTAGTCGTAATTTCAAGTTTCATTGTTTTAGAAATTAGGGTTCGTACTCTATCATGTGGATTTTTATAGAATTCAGTCCCAATGTTTATGTTATAATTTAAAATCCTGTTTGAATGAACCTACTTTAGTTTCAATGATTTGCATGAGTTCTTACAAAGGTTGGAGAAATCAAGAACTTAGCACTAAATTGTAGTATTTTCTCTTGAATTAGTTTTATTCAGAATTTCACCTAGAATACTAGTATTGACTTTTACATAGAATTTAGTCAGCTTTCAGTTTACAGCTTTTCAAAAAATAATGATTTCAGACCAGTTAAGTTCTGACACAGTATTCCAAAACCTCAGTTTTAAAAGAGCTAATAGAAATCACTTTTGAGAGTAGTACTTAGCACAGAGTTGGACTAGGGTTCATCATACCCTAAAACAATAAATCTACGTGCCACTGTAGGTTTTTTAGCCCCTTAGTTGGGCCACAGAGCTAGTGATCACTCCAGCTATGCCTTTATATCCTACTACGGTATATCAGGTCCTCTTGATGGGGTGTATACATTGGTCTCTATGTTTAGATCACGTGGTTTATGTCGGTTAACAGACTCTCCCACAGTTTCAGACTCAATAGTTATTTACTTGGCCCCAGTTCAGTTTAGTTCAACTCAGTTCATTCTAAATGCTTTTGCTATGTTATTCAAAATGATTATGAATTTTAGAATTATGAATATCTTCATTTTTGGGCCATTGTACTACATTCTTTAGCATGCTTTTGTCACTCCCCGAGGATACCCCTTGGGCGTAACACAGGACTTGATACCACAAGTGCTCCAAGCTAACCCTTGGTCATAGCATTCTCAAGCATAACAAAATATAAGCGGAAGCATAATAGATAAATCCAGAATCACATAATTGGAATCAAGTCAAATAGGGATATAAAAACCAGAAAGAGACTCAAAGTCGTCTATGTCTGAAAAGCCTCTACTCATGACATAAAGAGTTGCTAGGACAAGACCCTAGCTAACTCGAAGTGCGGAAAATAACATAACTAACACTGACTAAGAACATAACTAGTCCTCGACCTAAGAGGACTCACCAACATCTGACAGAGAGTGGCCTGGGAGCTCTAGCCATGGGTCTAAGAAGGGACACCTGAATCTGCATCATCAAGGAAGCAGAGTAAAATACGCGTCAGTACTATGGAATGTACCGTATACGTGAGAGATACATAATCATGATAAAACATACATAAAACATACTTAAAGTGAACCTTTTCATAAAGAAATAACACAAGAGAATTATCAAGATATAAGACATAAAACATGAAGTGCGGTTAAAATTCAAAGTATGATATCATATAACTTCATAGCTTGAAAATAATCACGTGGGAGTTTCTCTTAACCGACATAAACCATGATGAGTTACATGGAGTCCAGTGTCATTCACCCAGACTGAAAAAAGGTTGTCCTAACTGGCCAAAGTTAGAACTATGTTCATAAGGATCCTGTCATAAGCCACGGAGGGCAACCTACGGTGGCAACGTAGTTTTGGACTTGGGTTATCTAGACCCTCATCGCTCGGTGATAAATACTACTCCCAAAACATATAACATAAGGAACACATTCACGTGACATATCTAGATGTCAAAGCTTGTTCAGAAACATGTTCATACCCTGGATCTTCATACGACTCACGAATCTTGGTTTAGAAAATGATTCATGAGCATTGATTGCATATCGGGTGTCTTGCATTGCATAATAATTCATAACTTGAAAACTTGCATGTCCTTAGTTCAATTTCATAATAACATATACTTTCATAAAACATAGGAACTAGGCACGCAGTTGCTTGAAATTCATGAAATCATGTTATCATTTTCCCCAATTTTCTTAAATCACTTCATGCATGTAGGATTCACCATAATTAACCTTCAATTCATGAAATAGGAGTTCATAAGTAAAAACCCATGCAAAATCATAAAATTAAATAAAATTTCATAATAAAATCACGAGAAGGTAATTTATAGCAAAACCCATAAGAATTGGGTAAGAAACCTAATTTGAAAGTTCATGAAATCACAAATTGAAATTTGGGGTTTTGGGCACAAGGGTGGAAGGAACCCATTGTTGAATACCCACATACTTTGATTGGAGTTAACCCACTTGAAATTGAAAAGATTAGGAGACTTGGACTTGGAGCTTGAGACCTTGATCTTGAGAGAGTTCTTTTCCTTTTTGGGAGATGAATTAAGTAATGAGAAGGGACTTAGGCTAATGAGAGTGAAAACCCTTCTATAAATAGCCAAAACAACATCATTTAGGAGTTAAAAGGGTGGGTAATGACTAAAATACCCCTGGGATTTAATTAAAAAAAATCTGGAAAATGGGTCGACTTCAGGAATCACGGGTCGATTCTACAGGTCATCATTTGAACCACGACCCGTGGTTCTAAATTGTGGTTCCTGGACAACCATTCAGGCTACAGAAGGCAATCCTACGGGTCAATAGGACAGACTCGTAGAATGGATGATGGGTCATTAAACCAAGTCGTGAAACCTGGGGAACTTGTCATCCCCCTGATCTGGTTCCATGAGTCGACAAGACGGACCCGTGAAATGAACCACGGTCCGTAGAACCAACTCATGGTCCTAAACTAGAGGCTGAATCAACAGAAGGGAATCATGGTTCCATTTCATGACCTGTGGTTCAAACCATGGCCCTGGTTTGGACCCATCATTCCTGGAACATGAATTTTTTTGAGTTTTAGACTTAGATAGCTTGTTTGATTTTTGAGGTATTACAATATCTCCCTATTGGGATCATTCGTCCTCAAATGAAAACTAAGCAAGGGAAACTGAAGAGAAACATCCCAACCAGCAACAAAACATGGAAATCAAAGAATAAACATGAGAACTAAACTTTTCAACTTAAAACATGGTTAAATCAACTTCGAAAACATGAATGCATGCTAGGATCATGAGAGTGACTGAGGGAATAGGATTGGAAGAACATACTAAGGATGAAACTATTACCTCAAGCTGAAACGTAATCGGAAGGAAAGAGATGAGGGTACTTGGTCTTCATGGCTGATTCCGCTTCCCAAGTAGCTCCTTCAACAAGCTAATTTCTCCAAAGAACTTTTACCGAAGCGACTTCTTTGTTCCTCAACCTCCGAATCTAATGATCAAGGATTTATACAGGGACCTCCTCATAGGTAAGACTATCCTTCACACCCACATCCTCTAAAGGAACAATCAAGGTCGGATCACCAACACACTTCTTCAATAAGGAAACATGGAAAACTGGATGAATCACTTCCAAATCCGATGGCAAATCCAACTCATAAGCGACCTTACCAACCTTTCTCAGAATTCGATAAGGACCTACAAAACGTGGTCTAAGATTTCCCTTCTTCCCGAATCTCATCACACCCTTCATGGGTGACACCTTTAGAAAAACCCAATCATCAACTTCAAATTCTAATTCCATTCTTCTCACATACGCATATGATTTCTGTCGACTCTGAGGGGTCTTCAACCTTTCTCTAATAAGCTGAACCTTTTCCATGGTCTCATGCACCAAATCTGGGCCGATCAAAGCTGCCTCACCTATCGTTAACCAACCAATAGAGGATCTACATCTCCGGCCATAAAGTGCCTCATAAGGAGCCATCTAGATGCTAGAGTCTATTATAGTAGGCAAACTCGATAAGAGGTAAGTGATCATCCCAATTACCTTTGAAATCAATCACGCAAGCTCTCAACATATCCTCCAAAGTCTAAATAGTACTCTCTGCCTGGTCTTCTGTCTGAGGGTAAAAAGTTGTGCTAAGCTTCACCTGAGTACCAAGACCTCTCTGAAATAATCTCCAAAACTAAAAAGTAAACTGAGTACCCTATCTGAAATGATGGACAAAGGAAAACCATGCTAACGAACTATCTCCCGGATGTAGAGTCTGGTATAATCTTCTGTTGAATTCGTAGTCTTAACAGCTAAGAAATGGGATGATTTAGTCATCTGGTCGACAATCACCCAAATCGAATCATGTTTCTTTTGAGCACGCGGCAAACCTGTAATAAAGTCCATATTGATCTTTTCCCACTTCCAAGTGGGAAGGTCAATATCTTGAATCATGCCACCCAGTCGCTGGTGTTCTACCTTTACTTGCTGATAGTTGGGATACCTAGCCACAAAATTGTCTATGTCTCTCTTCATACCATTCCACCAATAGACTTCCCATAGATCACAATACATCTTGGTGGCACCGGGGTGGATGGAATATATGGAACTATGAGCCTCAATCAAAATCTGCTGGCGCAACCCATCTACATTTGGAACACATAGTCGACCCTGATAACGAAGTACACCATCTCCCCTTTGGGAAAACACTTCAACCCTTTGCTGATGGATTGCACACTTAAGCTGAAGTAAAATGGGATCACTGTCTTGCTTTGCCTTCACTTCTGCTACGAAGGATGATTCAGAACCATTCTGAACAATAACACCACTTTCTATCGAGTCCATAAGGCAAACTCCGAACTGAGCTAGCCTATGAACCTCCTTAACCAGTTCCTTCTTTCCTCCTTCGAATGAAGACACACTACCCATCGACAATCTACTAAGTGCATCTGCCACAACATTGGCCTTACCCGGAGGGTAAAGCACACTCATGTCATAATCCTTAAGAAGCTCAAGCTATATCCTTTGTCGCAAATTCAATTCCTTCTGAGTGAACACATACTGAAGACTCTTATGATCGGTGAATACATCCATATGCACCCTATACAAGCAATGTCTCCAAATCTTCAAAGAAAAGACCACGGTTGCTAACTCAAGATCATGAGTAGGATAGTTCTTCTCATGAGTCTTAAGCTGTCTTGAAGCATAAGTAATAACTTTACCACGCTGCATCAAAACACAACCCAAACCAGTCCTAGAAGCATCACAATACACAAAAAAATCATCTAGGCTCTTGGGTAGAGCTAACACTGGAGCTATGGTCAATCTAGTCTTCAATTCCTGAAAGTTCTTCTCACACAAATCAGACCACTGGGATTTTACCTTCTTCTGAGTCAATCGAGTCAAAAGGGCAACAATGGAAGAAAATCCTTCCATAAACCTTCGGTAGTAACCAGCCAAACCCAAAAAGCTCCTAATATCAGATGGGGAAGTGGGTCTAAGCCAGTTCTTTACTGCCTCTATCTTTTGAGAATCAACTCGAATACCATCTTTAGTCGCAATATGACCCAGAAAAGCAACAGACTGCATCCAAAACTCACACTTGCTAAACTTAGCAAATAACTGCCCATCCTTGAGAGTTTGCAACACAACTCTCAAATGGTCCGCATGCTCCTCCTCACTCCGGGAGTAGATGAGGATATCATCAATGAAAATAATCACAAACATATCTAGATACTGCATAAACACGCGGTTCATCAAATCCATAAAAGCTGCAGGAGCATTCGTTAGACCAAAAGACATCACAACAAATTCATAATGACCATAACGAGTCTTGAAGGCCATCTTCAGAATATCACACTCTTTAACACGAAGATGATGATAACCAGATCTAAGGTTAATCTTAGAGAATAAACTAGCAGCCTGAAGCTGATCCAATAAGTCATCAATCATAGGAATGGGATACTTATTCTTGATTGTGACCTTGTTCAACTGACGGTAGTTAATACACATTCTGAGGGAACCATCTTTCTTTCGCACGAATAAGACAGGAGCACCACATGGAGAAATGCTGGGCTTGATGAAACCCGTATCATGAAAATCCTTCAACTGATCCTTCAACTCCTTAAGTGCAGCTGGAGCCATCCTATAGGGAGGAATAGAGATGGGATTCATAACTGGAAGAAGATCTATCCCAAAGTCGATCTCCTACTCGAGAGGGACTCTGGGCAAATCTTTGGGAAACACTTCTGGGAATTCATTCACAATGGGAATAGATTGAAGGGATAGGGTTTCAGACTCTGTGTCCATAACCCAAACTATATGGTAAACATACCCCTTTGAAAACACCTTTCTAGCCTTAAGATAAGATGTGAAACGACCCTTCCAGGATGGGGGACTACCTTGCCATTCTAAGACGGGTACATTTAGGAACTTGAAACTGATAACCTGAGTACGACAATCAACCGAAGAATAACACGTATGCAACCAATCTATACCAAGAATAAAATCAAAATCAGTCATCTCCAACTCTACTAAATACGCTGAAGTGACTCTAAGAAGGACTGAGATATAGCAATTTTGATAGATCCTTTTGGCTAAGACTGACTCACCAACACAAGTAGAAACAAAAAAGGGTTCTAAAAGCAATTCAGGACATACTTTGAATTTGCATGCTATATAAGGGGTCACAAAAGATAAGGAGGCACTGGGGTCCAACAAATTATACACATTGAAAGAGAAGACTTTCAACATACCAGTAACAACATCTGGGTAACCTTTTTGATCCTGATGAAAGGATATAGCATAAAGGCAGTTCTGCCGCTGTCCACCAGAACTAGAAGTTGTGCCCTACTGGGCTGGTCGACCTCCTGGGGCTGCTGGAGCAAACTAAGCCCTACTACCTCCCTTCCCCTTCTTAGCTGAAGGGCAGTCTTTAATCATGTGTCCAACCTGTCCACACCTAAAGCACGCACCTATGCCTAAATGGCACTCTCCCGGGTGAGTCTTCCCACACTTGCTGCAAATGGGGTGGGAAGATCCCTTAGCAATGCTCCCCTGAGACTATGAATATGGACCAGAACCTCTACCAGTATGATCATGGCGAGGCCTCTGGGCCTGGGTAGGAGCACTAGCAAAAGAATGAACGGGTCCTGATGACTTATTCTGGAACGAGGAGCGATGTTCGCACTAGACCTTTGATGACCAAAACCTGATCCCTCGGATCTAGCCCTTTTGTTCTCCCTAAGTCTGTCTCCCTTGATCTGGTGAGCATGGGTCATGAGTTTGGAAATGTTCATATCACTCAACAACATAGCAGACCTACACTCCTTTTTTACCAAATCTGAAACCCCATATATAAACTTGCTCATCTGATCATGCGGGTGTGCTACCATAGAAGGGGCATGCCTGGACAACTGAGTGAACTTCAAACTGTACTCCTAAACAGTCATAGATCCCTGTCTTAAGTTCACAAACTCCTAAGTCTTTGCTTGCCCCAACTCTCGGTGAAAGAATTGGTCAATAAAGGCTCTCTCAAAACACTCCCAATCCATAGAGACCTCGTCCCTAGCTCTAGCTTCCTTCCATTGCGTAAACCAAATATGAGCCACATCCTTGAGTTAATAGGAAGCCAACTGAACATAATCAACCCCAACCACTTGTATCACATCAAAGATTTTTTTTCACTTCATCAATAAAATTTAGTGGATCCTCATTCACTTTCAAACCCCAAAACTCCGGCGGGTTCATACGGACAAAATCATGAACTCGAGCTGCTACCCCACCTTGAGGGTGGACGAGGGTAGGAGCTTGCTAATTAGCCTGTGTGGCCAAGGTCTGGTCTAGCAAATGGATGGCATTCCTAAACTTATCATTTGTGAGCTCGGGGGTCAGAACTGGAGGAGCGACATTCTGAGAGGCTTGGTGAGGCATAATCTGAAACATACAAGGTAAGGATTAGAGGAACATTCAAGTTAAGCTCTATTTCATGATGTGATCATGAAAGAAGTGAAATTTTCTAAGACATCTCATAGCTTCTGTCTCATATGTGTAGCACACTTCACACACATGAAGGGGACTCTACTCGATGCGACTTTCAGACATCCTAGGACTCTTGAACCTGAGGCTCTGATACCAAGTTTGTCATGCCCCGAGGCTACCCCCTGGGGGTAACACGGGACTTGAGACCACAAGTGCCCCAAGCTAACCCTTGGTCATAGCATTTTCAAGCATAACAAAAGATAAGAAGAAGCATAATTGATAAATCTGAAATCACATAATTGGATAATCAAGTCAAATAGGGATACAAAAACCAGAAAGAGACTCAAAGTCGTCTATGCCTGAAAATCCTCTACTCATGACATAAAGAGTTGCTAGGACAAGACCCTAGCTAACTCGAAGTGCGGAAAATAACATAACTAACACTGACTAAGAACATAACTAGTCCTCGACCTAAGAGGACTCACCAACAACTGACAGAGAGTGGCCTGAGAGTTCTAGCCATGGGTCTGAGAAAGGACATCTAAATCTGCATTATCAAGGATGCAACGCAAGATATGCGTCAGTAGTATGGAATGTACCAAATACGTGAGAGATGCATGATCATGATAAAACATACTTAAAATGTACTTCAAGTGAACCTTTTCATAAAGAAATAACACAAGAGGATTATCAAGATATAAGACATAAAACATGAAGTGCGGTTAAAATTCAAAGTATGATATCATATAACTTCATAGCTTGAAAATAATCATGTGAGAGTTTCTCTTAACCGACATAAACCATGCTAAGATACATGGAGTCCAATGTCATTCACCCATACTGAAAAAGGTTATCCTAACCGGCCAAAGTTAGAACCATGTTCATAAGGATCCTGTCATAAGCCACGGAAGGCAACCTACAGTGGCAACATAGTTTTGAACTTGGGTTATCTAGAACCCTAATCGCTCGGTGCTAAATACTACTCCTAAAACATATAACATAAGTCTCATATTCATGTGACATATCTAGATGTCAAGCTTGTTCATAAACATGTTCATACCCCGGATCTTCATACTACTCATGAATCTTAGTTTAGAAAATGATTCATGAGCATTGATGGCACATCGGGTGTCTTGCATTGCATAATAATTCAAAACGTGGAAACTTGCATGGGCTTAGTTCAATTTCATAATAACATGTACTTTCATAAAATATAGGAACTAGGCATGCACTTGCTTGAAATTATGAAATCATGTTATTATTTCCCCTAATTTTCTTAAATCACTTCATGCATGTAGGATTCACCATAATTAACCTTCAATTCATGAAATAGGAGTTTATAAGTAAAAACCCATGCAAAAGCATGCAATTTAATGAAATTTCATAATAAAATCATGAGAAGGTAATTTTTAGCAAAACCCATAAGAATTGGGTAAGAACCCTAATTTGAAAGTTCATGAAATCACAAATTGAAATTTGGGGTTTTGGGCACAAGGGTGGAAGGAACCAATTGTTGAATACCCACATACCTTGATTGGAGTTAA
The DNA here is from genome assembly GCA_003996215.1 of Jaltomata sinuosa. NCBI lineage: Eukaryota > Viridiplantae > Streptophyta > Magnoliopsida > Solanales > Solanaceae > Jaltomata > Jaltomata sinuosa. The sequence goes on from QJPP01002946.1 coordinate 87,096, forward strand.
CCCACTTGAAATTGAAAATATTAGGAGACTTGAACTTGGAGCTTGAGACCTTGAGCTTGAGAGAGTTCTTTTCCTTTTTGGGAGATGAATGAGGTAATGAGAAGGGACTTAGGATAATGAGGGTGAAAACCCTTCTAGAAATAGCCAAAATGACATCATTTAGGGGTTAAAAGGGTAGGTAATAACTAAAATACCCCTGGGATTTAATTAAGAAAAAACTGGAAAATAGGCCGACTTCAGGAATCACGGGTCAGTTATACGGGTCATCGTTAGAACCAGGACCAGTGGTTCCAACTCGTGGTTTCTGTCTAACCATTCAGGCTATAGAAGGCAATCATACGGGTCAATAGGTGATGTGTCATGAGTTTGTGGTAATTTTGATGCTTAAAATTTGGAATTGGAGAATGTTCTTTAGCAATTTTTAGTAGATTTGATGTGTTTTTGAGTCTTGTGCAGGAAAACGGGGTTTGAAGACTAAGTGCAGAAAAGGACATCAATTCAGGACTGAAACTGACTTCTATGACTCATTACCACGAGTCATCAATCATTTCACGAGTTGTGGAAGTCAGTCGTGAAAAGAATGCTGCAGACAGAGCTTGAACTGACTTCTACGACTTATTACCACGAATCATCGTCCCTTCCACGAGTCATAGAAGTCAGTCGTGGAAAGGTTACTATAGATGCAACTGGGGCTTGAGTTCAACGAAAGATTTCCATGAGTCGTAGATGTGTTCACGAGTCATGGGCCTTACTCGTGGAACCTGATCAGAGAAGGAGACAAAGCCTGAGTTCTACGACTCAGCCTCACGAGTCATGATTCAAGTCACAAGTCGTAGACTGCCTTCATGGAAAAGAACCTATAGAAGAGCAAAATTGTCTGCGTTTCACGAGAACATATGACGAACCGTAGAAGCTTCCACAAATCGTGGAATGATCTCATGGAAGCTGCCGATTCTAGTTTTCCTAGTTTTGTTAGGACAGGATTTACCCTGTCTATAAATACTTTCCCTAGATTTTCTTTTACGTTTTATGCACGGTATTTTGTAGGCAACAAATTCGTAACCTTATGATATTGGCTTATTATTGGTTTTGAGAGTTTAATTCATTCATAGTTCATTGTTTTTACTTCCATCTTCATCCATTCAAGATTCCGAATTTGTTTAACTCTTATTGTAAGTACATGATCACGATCACACAAATAATTTTTGATTGTACTTATAAGCATGAGTAACTAAGTACACAACTAGGGTTGTGGGAACCATGAAGGATTAACGAAGTAGGAAAAATACTTAGGTAATCTAGGAAGGTGTTTATGCATGTATTGTTCTTCCCTTCGCTTTGATTGATTTTTAACGGTGTACAATGTTAGAACTCGCCTTATCCTTACTTTCCGGACCATGGAGGTAACAGATGGGAAAAGGGTTGTAAACAACGATACTTGAGGCTATAAACCCTCATCTAATAGCTTGACCTTGTCCAGGAATAGCTAATCTGGGATCAAGGGTAACGGTTAGTAAAGCGACACCCACAGCCGGACCAAGGCGTGTGGTGAAATTCACCTAGTTGCCGAACCAAGGAATTAGGTGAACCTAACTTACCGATTCTGCATGCTAAATACTAAACTAGTTAACCAAGTACAAAAGCTTTACTAAGTTATGATCTCATGAGGAACACGACCCTCGTCACTTCTCTTATTGATAGCAACTATTGAAATTGATCTCTGTTACTTGTTACTAATTCACATTATGATCTTTACTTGTTACTTTAAACCCCCCCTCCCTTTTGCGGGAAATAATTGACTAAAAGCTTGAAGTAAACACTAATCGACCATAGTCCTTCCATATTCCCTATGGGATCGACCCCAAACTTTAGTTGGGTTCTATATTTGAACAGCGACCGTTTGCACTTCTTTTAGAGGTGTAATTTGGGTGCATCAAATTTTGGCGCCATTGCCGGAGACTACGGCTTAGGACTAAGAGAGATTGTGTTTATTTCACTTATAGTTCTTATTTCCTGATTTTACTTTTTCTGCTATTTTTGTTTTGATCACAGGTTGCACACTTGTGCATACCAAGCACAAGGAGTCAACGCAATCCCTTAATCCCTTACGATCCGGAGCTCTCCAAAACATTATGAAACATGTCTAAGGATGGAGAACACGAAACTCAAGAGCAGATTACAACTCGGTTACTAGCTGAGGCCGAGCAAAAGAAAAGGGAAGAAGCAGCACGCCAAAAGGAAGGGGAAGATGCCCTTGCTGCCGAAGATGAGAAAATTGCACAAGATTGTGCAACTCGAAATGCTACAGCTGAGAGAGCAAGACATAGAAGGCAACAAGCGGTATGGGATGAGGCAATACCTCATCGCACCTCATATAATAGGGGTTGACAAATACAGCAGCAAAGGCAGGATCCTCTGTATTATGATGTTGATGATTATGATGAGGAGGAATACGGCTCCACTGGGCCCATAGTGCTACCACCATTGGCTGACGAGACAAAGTTTGACATTACTAGTGCCATGATTCAACTGTTGACCATGAAAGGACTCTATTCAGGAAATCCCACTGAAGATGCAATTCTACGTGTGAATAACTTTGTGAGTGTCAACAAATCATATAACATGCCAGGAGTGGGTCAAGAGGCTAAAAGACTGAGGCTGTTCCTATTTTCATTGTCTGATAAAACAACTGCATGGCTCTCAGAACTGCCTGATAGTTCCATATACTCGTGGTATGAGCTAAAGACTCAATTTCTGGAGCGTTTCTTCCCTCCATCAAGAATGTTGCAGCTGAAGAAGGAGATATATAATTTTAGGCAGCTACCTACAAAAGCTCTATATGAGGCGTGGCTGAGGTTCAAGAAGAAGATGAAGCAAGTTCCGAGACACAGAATCCCTCCCAGGCATCTGATGGAGAGATTCTATAAGGCCCTTAATGCAAATACTAAAGCTGTAGCTGATACTGTGACTGGAGGTGCATTCATGGAAAACACATACCCTGAAGCTGCAGAGAGTTTGGATAGGGTCACAAAGACAAATCGAGCATGACATACGAGAGATGCGAAAACGTCATTAGGTACTTATGCAGTTGGCAAGTTTGTGGATCCTAATAAGATAGAAGACATTAAGCAGGTACATGCTTAGATGAACATGACACTTGGGTTGCTGGCAAAGAAATTCTTTGTGGAGGGAGTAGAAAAAGTTAAAGCGATAGGTTCTCAAGGCAGAGCACCAAGATCAGACGGGTACTCATATAAAGAAGAAATTAGTTATCTGAATGATCAAGGGGCGGGTTTCCAGCCCTCTGGCCAAGTAAATTAAGGTCAGAACAGAGATAGGGATGAATACTACAATCAGTCTGGTTAAAGAGATAGAGCAGATGGTGTCTGGCAGAAGAAGGATGGGTACAAGAATGATAGAATTAATCTCTATGTTCCGCCTGTAACTCGCGAAGAGCTGGCTGGACAACCCACCATGAAAGAGCTGATCAATAAAGTGTTCCAAAAGGTTGACTCCATGGATGCGAGTATGAAAGAGATAAAATCTGAACTTTCAAGTATTAATCAGAAGGTGGAGTCCCACGCTGTCTCTATCAAACATCTTGAGACACAGATGCATCAGTTGTCAACCAACCAGAATCTATGCCAAAAAGGTACCCTCCCAAGTGACACAGTTCAGAATCCGAAAAATGATCGACATGTTATGATGGTGACCACTCAGAGCGGAAAGCAAACTGTTGATCCTCCTGTGCCTATTGTTGTTGACTAGCCAGCCAAAGCTGAGAAGGATGATGCTGAGATTGTAGCCGATACGGAAGAGAAAGCTTGTTGTGAAGGGTCAACTGAGAGACCGTCTGTCGAGTTAAAGGCAAAAAGCAAAGAAGTTGCACCGGTCCTAAAACCCATGCCATTGCCTCCTCCACCTTATCCCTAGAGGTTGAAGAAGAAGGTTGAGGAAGATAAATTCCACAAGTTTATCTCGATGCTGAAGCAGTTATCAGTAAATATTCCTTTGGTCGAAGCATTGGAACAGATGCCTGGTTATGCAAAAGTTATGAAGGATCTGGTGACGAGGAAGAGAACGGTCAGCTTTGAGCCAGTAAATAACTTGCACCACTACAGTGCAATAGCATCCCGTTCTATGGTACAGAAGAAGGAAGATCCTGGAGCCTTCACCATCCCGTGCACTATTGGAGCATTCTATTTCGCCAAAGCTTTGTGTGATCTGGGTGCTAGTATAAATCTGATGCCGCTTGCTGTTTATAATCAGTTGGGCTTAGGAGCCACCTCTACGACTACAATGTGACTACTTATGGCTGACCGGATGGTGAAGAGGCCTGTGGGAATTCTGTACGATGTGTTATAAAATTGACAGTTTCATCTTTCCTACAGAGATTGTTATCCTAGATTGCGAGGTTAAATTTGAGGTGACCATTATCTTGGGGTGACCATTCTTGGCTACTGGGCGTGCTTTGGTTGATTTGGAGACGGGTCAGATGAAATTCAGGCTAAATGATGAAGAGGTGACCTTTTATGTGTGCAACTTGATGAAGCACCATGATGATATGAGAGTAGTGTCAATGATTGATGTAGTTGATGAGGACCAACTAGTTGTACCTGTTGAGGAGCGACTTGGTGTAGAAGCCCTTGCAGCAGTCATCATGAATTTTGAGGGTGACGACATTGATGAATATGACGAGATAGTTGCAGCACTTACATGTTTGGGATCTTACACTTATGCACCAAAGAAGCTAGATTTGGATTTGAAGAATAGGACGACATCATCGGCTCATCCATCTATTGTGGAGCCGCCAATCCTGGAGACTTTGCCAGCTCATCTTCGGTATGTATATTTTGGAGATAATGAGACTTTGCCGGTAATCATTGATGCAGATTTAGGTGAAGAACAAGTTGAGGCTCTGGTTGCAGTATTGATAAAGTTTAAGAGAGCTATTAGGTGGACCATCGCAGACATTATTGGGATTCCTCCTGGAATTTGTATTCATAAAAACCCAGCTCGAGCCTGATTGTGTTTCATCTATTGAGCATCAGCGTAGGTTGAATCATCCTATGCAAGAAGTCATCAAGAAAGAGATCATAAAGTGGCTGGATGCAGGTGTGGTTTACCCGATTTCTGACAGCAAGTGGGTGAGCCCGGTTCAGTGCGTACCAAAGAAAGAAGGGATTACTGTTGTTCCTAATGCTAAGAATGATCTGATTCCAATGAGTCCAGTGACAGGCTGGCACATATGCATGGATTATAGAAAGTTAAATGCGTGGACCGAGAAAGACCATTTTCCAATGCCATTCATGGATCAGATGCTAGACCGTCTTGCAAGTAGAGGTTGGTACTATTTTCTTTATGGTTATTTGGGGTATAGTCAGATCTCTATTTCCCCTGAAGACCAAGAGAAAACCACATTCATATGCCCGTATGGGATGTTTGCCTTCAAGAGGATGTTGTTCGGTCTTTGCAATGCGCCAACAACTTTTCAATAATGTATGATGTCTATATTTTCAGATATGGTGGATGAATCTATAGAGGTGTTTATGGATGACTTTTTGGTGGTAGGTGACTTGTTTGAAGATTGTATAGATCATCTGGGCTGTGTGTTGAAATGGTGTGAAGAGTGTAACCTAGTGCTGAATTGGGAAAAGTGTCACTTCATGGTCAAAGGAGGCATCGTACTTGGTCACCGAATTTCGAAGAAGCGCATAGAAGTTGATAGAGCAAAGATTGAGGTGATTGAAAATTTTCCTCCACCAGTTTTTGTGAAAGGTATCCGGAGTTTCTTGGGTCATGCAGGGTTTTATCGGTGATTTATCAAGGACTTCTCCAAAATTGCAAATCTGTTATGCAAGTTGTTGGAGAAAGAGGTAAAATTTGTATTCGATGATGCTTGTCTCAAGGCATTCGAGTGCCTCAAAGAGAAGTTGGTTACAACTGTTATTATTATTGCTCCTGATTGGTCGCAACCGTTTGAAGTTATGACCGGAAGATAGAGAAGAGAGATTTTCATCCAGGTGACTTGGTCTTACTTTTCAATTCTAGACTTCGCTTGTTTCCTGGCAAGTTGAAGTCCAAGTGTATTGGACCCTTCAAGGTGGTGCAAGTTTTCCCTCACGGGGCTATTGAACTTGAAAACCTTGATGGAAAGAGATTTAAAGCAAACGGGCAGCGGATAAAAGCTTATTTTGGCACAGCAGAGGAGATCAAGACTATTGAGGCTTGGAGCATAGATGAGTTCGTCCCACCCAAGGAGCTTGATGAAGTCTGAGTAATCAAGCAGCCTGCGTCATGCCGCGGCGTTAAATCAGGCACTGCATGGGGGGCAATCCATGATTTTGTAATTTACTTTATGTTAGTTGTAGCATAAAGACTAGGGAGTGTTTTGGTGAAGTCTGAGTAACCAAAACACTTGCGTCATGCCGCGACATTAAATCAAGCGCTGCTTGTGAGGCAACCCAAGGCTAATATTTGCTATATGTGCAAAAACAGGTGGAGGAAAAGTGCTGGAGAAAATCAAACTCAGAAAATGGGTAAGTCAGGCTCCACGAGTATGGTTCACGGATCGTGGACCATTCCATGAGTCGTCGAACCAACTCGTGGAACTCATGTGGTAATGGCCAAGTGCAGAACAGCTTCCACGAACTGGTTCCACGAGTCGTGAACACAATCACAAATCGTGATTGCCAGTCATGGAAATTAGAGAAAATTTTGTGGCAGGACTTGTTCCACGAGACCATTCTACGAGTCATAGTTAGTTCCACGATTCGTGAATAGGACTCGTGGAACCCAAGTTAGTTTTGAATTATTTTTTTACTATTCACCCGCTTCACCCGACCCGACCCGCGACCTAAATCATTTAAAACACCTAAAAATTAAATGTTTCCCCCATTTTCTTCAACCAAACCGACAGGTATGTTCCCGTATTTTCTTCAACCAAACTGACATGTATTTTCTTCACCCCATGTTTCCCACTTAGGTGCCACAGGTATGTTCCTGCCTCCCTATGATTCTACTTTTCTTGATGCATTGAGGACAATACACATTACTTTTTGGTGGGGTGGGGGCAGCAACTCTCCGTATTTTGATGGGTCTTTTGGCGAAGTCTGAGTAGCCAAAAGACTCGCGTCGTGCCGCAACGTAAAATCAGGCGCTACATGGGAGGCAACCCATGAAGGTACTCAAAAGGTACCCGAATCCTTAGAGTTTTATTGCCTGTGTTCTTTCCTTAAGGATTTTTATTTCTATTGAACCGGCACATTTAGTATAGGTTGTATGTAGTAGAAGAAGAAAAGGAACTTTGCGCAGTCTGTGATATAATTTTTGGAACTGGATTTTTGAATGGAGAACCCCTCCAAATTTTGTGTGACATGGTAGTATCTGTTCTTGATAGACTAACCGTTATGGATTTGTGCATGACATTGTAATTTAATCGACTTGATGAATGGCTTAAGCTAGAGCATGAACCTGATAGTTAGCATGTAATTGTTTGACTCTGTGCCATGAGTGTGTGAGCTTATTTTGACGTGTTCTTGCATTGTGTGCCAATCTAGAACTTGCCCGGTTAGTCTTGCTTAGGTTCTAGTATGGTTGATTAGGAAAGGATCATAGGCCATTTTTAATTAGTCCACTTTATCCAAATAACCGACCAAATGAAGTAAATATCCTCTGATCCCTGATTTTGAGCCTAAATTGACCCGTTTTGTTGTTTAGCCTAATCACCTTTCCTGTCTTTTTGAAAAACCTTTAGTTTGGCCTTAGTCCTTCCCTGGACATCGTGTATCTCAACTCAGGCAAATTTCCTAAGTTGAGGGTGGCTACTGTAGAGGTGAGTGAGGAGTAGGGGTATGAAAAGAGAAGGTTAGTAATGAAAAAGGGAAATAACGGGTGCGGCGGGCATGATAAAGAAAAGAAAAAGAAAGAGAAAAACAAAGAAAAAGAAAAGAAAAGAAAGAAAGAAAAAGAAAATGTGAAAAAGAGTCGAATTTGAACCAAAAGCCGCACCTGTCACTTGTTGAAAAATGAAAAGGGAGAAAAAAGGAGGAAAAAAATAGAGTTGGTCCGATAAGTGGAGAAAAAAATAGCGTAGTGTCAAGGAGAGCTGAGTCACTGATTTCCATATCAACCATACCCGTCCTCAAGCCTACGTTACAAGCCAAGAGAAGTCCTATAGTGATCCTATTCCAATTGTCCAAAGCCCGAGGCAGAGAAAATAAGGGCAAGCCTATGGTATTGTGCACACATTGCTTGAATATCTATTGTGAGTGCGAGTGTCTTTGTTCAGTCCCCAAATTCTTGATTATATTATTGTGTGATTGGAACTTATTTGTGGTGAGGGCACTAAAGCAACTTTGACTGCGGACTGTTAGGGGGAATATCATATGTATATGCTAGGTCGTCTGTTGATAGTATAATGTTATCCATGGATCCTCTTGTGTTGTCTTGATAGACGGAACATATGCACTGGTTTTGCGTTGAAAAAGGAGGGGATACTTGTTATGAATTAAATTGCTAAATCATGTGACTGTCATAGTTCCTAAGTTTCTTTTGCTAAAGCGTCGTTCTAGGATAGTTTTGTTTTGTCGCTTGAGGACAAGCAACCGTTTTAAGTTGAGGGTGTTGATGTGCCATGAGTTTGCGACACTTTCGATGCTTAAAACTTGGAATTGGAGTATGTTCTTTAGCGATTTTTAGTAGATTTGATGTGTTTTGGAGTCTTGTGTAGGAAAATAGGGTTCGAAGACTAAATGCAGAAAAGGACAATAATTTAGGACTGAAACTGACTTCTACGACTCATTACCATGAGTCATCAATCATTTCATGAGTTGTGGAAGTCAGTCGGGAAAAGAATGCTGCAGACGGAGCTTGAACTGACTTCTATGAATCATTACCATGAGTCGTCGACCCTTCCACGAGTCATCCAAGTTAGTCGTGGAAAGGTTACTGCAGATGCAACTGGGGCCTGAGTTTAATGAAAGGTTACCATGAGTCATAAACGTGTTCACGAGTCGTGGGCCTTACTCGTGGAACCTGATCAGAGAAGGATACAAAGCCTGAGTTCTACGACTCAGCCTCACGAGTCATAATTCAAGTGTCGTAGACTTCCTTCGTGGAAAAGAACCTGCAGAAGAGAAAAATTGTCTGAGTTTCACGAGCACATGTGATGAACCGTAGAAGCTTTCATGAATCGTGGAATGATCTCGTGGAAGCTGCCGATTCCAGTTTTCCTAGTTTTGTTAGGACAGGATTTTCATTGTCTATAAATAATTTCCCTAGGTTTTCTTTTACGTTTTATGCACAATATTTTGTAGGAAACTGATTTGTAACCTTGTGATATTGGTTTATTATTGGTTTTGAGAGTTTAATTCATTCATAGTTCATTGTTGTTACTTCCATCTTCATCCATTCAAGATTCCAGATTTCTTTAACTCTTATTGTAAGTACATGATCATGATCACACAAATAATTCTTGATTGTTTACTTATGAGCATGGGTAACTAAGTCCACAACTATGGTTGTAGGAACCCTGAAGGATTAACGAAGTAGGCAAAATACTTAGGCAATCTAGGAAGGTGTTATGCATGTATTGTTCTTCCCTTCGCTTTGATTGATTTTTAACGGTGTACAACTTTAGAACTCGCCTTATCCTTACTTGCTGGACCAAGGAGGTAATGGATGGTAAAAGGGTTGTAAACAACGAGATTCGAGGCTATCAACCCTCGTCTATTATTTTGACCTTGTCCGAGAATAGCTAATCTGGAATCAAGGGTAAGAGTTAGTAAAGCGACACCCGCGGCCGGACCAAGGCATGTGGTAAAATTCACCTAGTTGCCGGACCAAGGAATTAGGTGAACCTAACTTACCGATTCTGCATGCTAAGCACTAAACTAGTTAACCAAGTACAAAAGCCTTACTAAGTTATGATCTCATGGGGAACACGACCCTAGGCACTTCTCTTATTGATAGAAACTGTTGAAATTGATCTCTGTTACTTGTTAGTAATTCACATTACGATCTTTACTTGTTACTTTAAACCCCCCTCTTTGCGGGAAATAATTGACTAAAAGCTTGAAGTAAACACTAATCGACCATAGTCCTTCCATATTACCTGTGGGATTGACCACAACCTTTAGTTGGGTTCTATATTTTAACAGTGACCACTTGCGCTTCTTTTAGAGGTGTAATTTGGGCGCATCAATAGGACGGACCCGTAGAATGGATGACAGGTCGTCAAACCAAGTCGTGAAACTTGGGGAACTTGTCATCCCCCTGATCTGGTTCCACGAGTTGATAGGACAGACCCATGGAATGAACCACGGTCCGTAGAACCAACCCATAGTCCCAGACCAGAGGCTGAATCAAAAGAAGGGAATCACGGTTCCATTCCATGACCCGTGGTTCAAACCACGGCCGGTGGTTTGGACCCGTCATCCTGGAACATGAAAATTTTCTGAGTTTCAGACTTAGATAGCTGGTTCAATTTCTGAGGTGTTACAACATTACTCTCAGATGTTCTGTATTTTCAGTATACACAGTTATGTTTTAGCTTGTATATCCCGTATGCTCAGTACATTCCAAGTACTGACGTATAATGTATGTGTTGCATCCTAATATAATGCAGGTTCAGGTTCTCAAATTCAGCATCGTGAATAGATCGATCCAGCGCCATCTCTACATCAGCTAGTGGTGAGTCCTCATCATCTAAGAACGTATTTTATTATGATTTTTCATTCGTGCTTTCAGTTTTCAGTATTTTAGAGTTAGCTGGGGGCTTGTCCCAACAACTCATTAGTAGTAGAGGCTTTCAGACATAGAGTCAGACTTTAGCTTATTCAGTTAGTTTATTTTCCAGACTTATACTGAATTCAAATATTCTCCAGTTAAATTGTAAAAGTGTATATTTTGTTAAGTTTAGATTCTGCTTAGCCAGTATTATTCAGAATGCTTAGTCTATGCCTGACCATGAGTTAGCTTGGGGTCACTTATGGCTATAAGCACCATGTCGCATCCAGGATGTAGACTTGGACCATGACAAACTTGGTATCAGAGTATTAGGTTTAATGTGTCCCAGGGTGTTTGAAACCCGCGTTAAGTAGAGTCTTTTTCATGGGTATGAAGCATGCCACTCTTATGAGAGAAGCTACGAGATATTTTTAGGAAACTCCACTTATTTCATGTTCTATATCATGCATAGAGTTTAACTCTATTTCTCCCTTCTAATCTATTCGTTATGCATTTTAGATCATGCCTCCTCGCAGAGCTAATGCTCGTAATGCTAATCCTCTGGTTCCAAACCATGAGGTTGATACATTCAAAATTACACCCTTTAAAAATGTAAATGATCATTGTCAAATATAGTAACCCACCAACGAGGATGGGGTAGAATCCCACAAGCAATATGGTGAGAAACTCAATACTTAAAGATATTTATTCACTTTACTTTCTGCCAAATCTTATACCTTTACGCAATAATAGTTGTTGTACTGAAATTTAAAGCTAACGAAATGTAAAAGTTTTGAATTAGCAAAGTTTATGAAATCCGAAATTGTTTTACCACAAAATAAAATTCCTCTAATGGTTACGAGCGTGAGTATAAGAAATCCTAGGCTAACTCTAGGTGAACAGTGATCAATGAGATACTTATTACTACCTTTCGATATGAAATTGGTCAATCCTTCATTTATCTTTCCAAATGAAATGAAGTGTATTATTAAGATGATCACAATAAGTTAAGTAGGATTAACGCATCCTTATGAAACCCCATTAAACAAGGATTAACTCCTTGAGTTCTTAGCTATTAAAAATTTCCCCAACCTAAATGAATCCTTCGGAAAAACACTAGGGTTAAAGGGCAATTTAATTAAAGTTCGCAACAGCTAATATTCAACAATTTGATTGTTAACAACTCACCCACAACCTATTCAATTCTATATTGACACTCTTGCCCTAAGATTCATTCATTGTGTGGATTCACAATCCCAGAATTTGGATTTATTTACCCATACTATAAAAGAAAGCAACAACAACAATTGAAGAATGCATACTTACGAAAACAATTGATTGATAACTAAGAGTTCTTAGCTCAAAACTTTGTTCAAAATCTAAAAGCCACAAGTAACATAAAGTTTTTCTCCCAAAAAGCGTGTAAAATATATGTTGAAAGAGGTGTCTGCAAAAATACCCTAAGAGTCCTATTTAAAGCCAATTACAAATCAAATCCGGATTAGTCTAGGAAAGGAAAGATGCATCATCCGAATGGATGCCAAAATAGTTTGTTTTAGTCAACAACAGACCATTTCGTTGATCCTTGTTACTTCTCTATCTGGGCTATCTTCTGATTTTGGAAATGGTGAAGAGAACGAATTATTATTCCTGAAAATGATCCGATGTGCCTTCCGTTGTAACTTCACTTTATGCGTCAGCTTCTGTCTTTGAGATTGAATGCAATAGTTATACCAATGGTTTATTTCAACTCAAAACGGTCAGTAAAACTCCTCGTTTTTGACACATATACGCCCTCTTATTGAATCAAGTCTATCTTTCCTGCAACACAACCAAAACACATCAATTTGCACAATACTTACTTGAAAACTACAAAACTTCTTCGTTAAAAGCATCAAATATGTCATAAAATCCCAGCACATTAACACTCCCAACTTAGAGATTTTGCTTGTACTCAAGCAAATAAAACAAGACTCACATAATGACTAAACACACGACCACCATATGTTTAACTATTAGAAAACACAGGATGTCTATAGCAGTTCTATTAGGGAATTTTAAACATGTTATCACATAAATTCCCAATCCAAATTTCATTAGTCCAAGTGCAAACAAAATCCACTCTGAGATATATGGATCTATACATGACATCATATTATCAAGAAATGACTGCGTAAGCTAAACAGTAAAAATAACTTATCTTGTAGACAATCAGTAATCACCATGTGCCCTCACTTTTTACCAAAGAATGTCCCTCATTTTTCATATGAAGCACACATGAGGGACTATAAGACAAAGGAGAAGAGAGAACACTCACACTCACACTCACAATGAATTACACATGCAACACCTGATGAACCATAAGCTTGCCCATAGTGTGACACTCTACTAATATAGAAACCATCAAACTTAAGATCAAAAAAGACTTTTTTTGGTTGTAATGTAGGCTAAGGGACGGGTAGGATTCGTTTGACACAAATAGTAGCTATCCTCCCTAAGCATTTTTAGTACACTACATACTTCACGATCAATCCACCTTTTATTCCTCATTTCTCTCCTTTCTCCATTCACACCCAATGTAATGGCAATGAGCAACTTTATTCAACTACAAACATTAATACCATATTTACAAAGGCAACACTATTATTAAAGCACCATATTTTTTTTATTTTCATTTCTCAATGCCAACACTTGATTTTTATACCCCTTTACTCTTCCACATTAACACTTTCCTTTTCTCCTCCTTTCTCATAAATTTCAAGATAAGCGCTTAGGAGGTTTTTGGATCAATTATGAAGGCTTAGAACAAAAAGGGTAGGCTTTTGTATGTGACTGCCAAAGAGTAGGTTCAAGGCTCAATGGGCTTACTAAGACAATGCACTAGGTGAGTTAAAGAGGGAATAAAAAAGGGTTCATCAAAGAATGCCTCAATCATTTCCTAAGTTTAACTTTCTTCCTTTCGCTTCACACACACAATGGGTAAGTTCTAGACATCAAAATACAACATGGATCAAAACAAATTCTTATACACACATGACACATGGTTCTAACTGTTAACTACTAAGTTTAATGCACATGCTCACATACCCACAGTCATTAACCTCAACAACTATAATGTCATACGTAGAGCCACACAAATAAGAATTTTAGTTTATCACCCATATACGACAATAATTTGTTTGGGAGGGATCACAAAAATAATACACACATGATTATATTTACAAGACATCACTGCCTAATCATCCTAATTTTCTTCAAGTTAAACAAAACACAACCTAAACTACACATGTCGATTCAACATAAAATGAACTGCCCCTGAGAAAAAAAGTCAGCTAGAAAAACCCAAGGGCAGACATCCGAGAAACCCCAACCCCTACCAAAATGATTGCATTATCCCTAATGTAATGAAGGTAAAGAAAGGAAAGTGATACTTACCTGTGGTGCCCTAGGTGCTGGGGTCCGGTGTTTGCATATCTGCCACATGTACAACAGGATCTGAAGGTGTCGGAGGGGAACTGGTGTCGCCTGTCAGCTCAGCAGCTACAATGATGGATTTAGCAGATGATATCCCCTCTTCTATAGGTCTGGACATATCATCTAATGAATTGCACATTCCTAATCTCAAAAGCATATCCTCCTCACGCTCCACCTTAAGCTACATCAACTCGGTGCCCTCATCATCTCGTGGTCACTTCCCCATATTGTGGGAAGGTGTAAGAGGGTAGGACAACTAAACCACCAGAGGTGCAGGTGGTGTAGGTACAACCAGGGTAGGCATAATAGAATCACCAAATATCGATATTGGACAGGACTACAGCTCTAGCACCTCTCTCTTTGTCTGAGCCATTTCATCCCTCAACGTATCAATGGTTGAAGATTATAAGGCTGAGTTTATGGCCTCATTCATACAAATATCAAAACTATATAATAGGGCATGCAATGACACAATGGACGTCTGAAGTGGTGTCAATGAAGCCTCAATAACATTCGTGATAAAAGGACCCAAGTCATTCAGCAAACTATGGACCTGTTTGTCTGCATAATCAACCTTGTAGGCCACTGACATGAAATCATTCTTGAGTATAAGAATATGGATTAGCCAGATCTGGTGGTAGCGCAGTGGAAGGGGCAAAATCATCAGCAAAAGATGCAATAGTAGTAGAAGGTGCTGGTGGAGGTACCTCAGTGGGATATGCAAGAACTATGACTGCCTGCTCACCTGATGGATAGGGTGTCTGCTCTAAATGTGTATCTATCGATGTGGACGAAGCTCGTACCACCCTAGAAGCTGCATGGTTCTTATCTTTTATCTTATTAATGTCTTGTGTCCTGGTAGCTGTTAGTAATTTGTCAAAACCAGTGAAAAGAAAGATACATGTGTCCTGACATATTCTCGTGATGAGGCATGGGAATAGAATGGTGGTACTTAATCTGGCTTCCCTCTCCTGTATTTCTAGTGCAATCAAACATCCAAATTAATCGGGTGCCGAGATAGCAAGCTCGCAACCAATACTGCTCTATCCACAGTCATAGTTTCATCACATATAGTTGGCATCGGCTGTATTGTAAAATCTTCCACCAAAATTTCATAGGGAAGCTCAAAGGACTCTTATGTATGGTGGGAATGGCTTCCCGCAACCACAGTGGTTCCTTATCAGTAATCAAGGATGCTAACCATGCTTGCTCAAATTTTTGGTTCTGGAGCCTCCGGGTGTACTCTGGAATGGCTGCTGGTGCTATGTATTCAGGCCTAAAATATAAATGATTTATGGTGCATTCTGAAATGTCTAAGTCTGTACTCCCGATCCGCACCCTGTCGAGAGCTGGCAGTGACTTAAGTGGTGTGTCTTTAGACACACTGCCCTATAGCATGTATAAATATATATGTTGCATAAAACTCATGAACTAATATGGGGTAATACTGGCCTGGCGGAGCACTTATATAATCAAGCTAGTAGTTTCGGTACAGGGCATAGAGTGCCGGGTAGTTAGCAAGACCTGTTGAGTTAATTCTGATCTCATCTGCAATACCCTTTTTTGGATTACCCCGCTTGTTGTATTCTATACCGGCAATGTAAATATATTTCATACTGGCGACACCCTAATAAATGATATACTGATACTGGTTTTATTTTTGACACTGCTCAAACTTTATTGTTTAGTAGTAGGGACAGCATCTCCCGAGGCTTCAACTTGTTGGTCAGATGCTTCCTCGGCCTGTTGGTCAGAATCTGATAATGATAAAGATGATGAACCCCCCTCTTCAGAATGGGAGGGTTCAGGACTAGGACTCACACATTGCACCCTTTGTCTAGTTCGGGGCCGTACTAGTGTGTAGTACCTCGAAATATTCTAAATTAATTTTAACAATTGGGATTAGTATAACTCTTGATCTATAAAGAGTTATGTGATGTACATTTTAAAGAGAAGTGTAGTATATATATAAATGTATACTAGTATGTTTGTTGCTGTTGGGCCCCCTTGTTCTTTCCTAAAATACTATGTAAGGTTGGAAAGAAAAGGAGCAACAATTGAAAAAATTATGTGAGGCCCGACCCTTAATTAATTAGAAATAGGAGAAAAGGGGAAAGACGAAAGTAAAAGGGTGTCTTTTGGTTGCTGCACGTACAGCAACATCAACAACACTTCTAGTGCTCTTTCTCTATCCCTTCTTTCTCTCTTTCTTTCAATCAATTGAAGGGTAAATTTGGAGCAAAGAGGAGAGGTGATATACCCACACCTTCAAGGACCATAAATTAAGAGAATTTTGTGAGAGATTCAAAGAATTTTCAAGAGCTAAAGTTGGAACCTAAGTATTTGGGGATATTTGATTTTAATTTTTATTAGCTCTTAAAGTAGGTCTTGATTATTGGGGTTTTTAAAGGAGGGAAAAAGATGAATAAGATGGAATTTTTAGAAATTCCTACTAACTGGAAGATTTATTATTGAGCTTTGTATGATGAAAAATAAAGAATTCACTTCAAGTATTGTTAAGGGATTTGATTAAAACTTGGACATAAGTGAAAAATATTGGAGTGAATTATTGGATGAACCTATGGGTTAATGCTGAATATATATATATATATATAGTTTATTGGGTTGGTTGCGTAAAGGCTACACTGAGGTGTGTTGAGTTGTTGGAATCTCACGGTACTACTATTAGCTTGGGAAGCATCTAAGGTATGCGAAGCTAAAACTTCCTTAGTCGTAAGGCACCACCCTACGTTACATGTTCCCTCTATAAAGGTCAAATAGCCTACATGAAAAATTAAAAAAAGGTTTTTAGTTGCTTCATGTGTCATTCTCTTGTTTAAGCATTAAAGCTTATATGTACTCTTATCACTCCCATCGCATCAAATTTTTTAATATTTCACATGACCATAAGTGTCTTTACTTGAAATCCTTAGAATTCACCCGATGTGGTCTTATATATGTGTCACGCAGTATAAATGAAATAAATGGCCATAACATAATTACACTAGCTTATGTGACAACCTATTTGATATAGCCATAATTTAAAGTGGGAACTAGCGTTTGGATAGTGATATTATATTCGGAAAGTTAGGTATCATATAGAGATCTTACTTAAATAGTTAGATGATCTTTATTGTAAATTACATATCATAGGATATTCAAGGCTTTACTTGATAAAAGATAGCAACGAAAGGGTATTCATAGGTTTTACTTAACATACTCGCGCGATGCTATTTTGTGCACAGGATTGAGACCTGACCATTATAGTGAACCCGAATATTATGGCGTGCCCGCCCTTGTGGCATTCTTTGCATTTGGAGTCAGTGGGAATATCATGCACTAGTTCCCTTGACTCGAGCCAATACATTGCACATATGGCCTGCGGTCAGACCCTCATAGTGAGCCCTCAAAGTGTACCATGTACCCGAACGCGATTATCTTTATACGTATAAAATCATACAAATGAGTACTTGAGCAACATATGCCTTACAGGTGTCCTGGATCGCCTTCGGTAGGCTATCACAAGATCATTTGTATTAAATATAGTGTAAGTACATCATCTAGGCAAGCCATAGAGGCTATATTATAATGAATGCTTCTTTGAACATTATATGAAGAACTAATAAGGTTGGTGCATAGGTTACAGTTTCATATCATACATCTATTACTTGTACGTTCATAATTCTTTCCTTTTGACATTTGATTCATATGAGCTTTCTTACTTGCCTACTTATTATTCTGTCTGCTTTACATACCAGTACATGTTGTATATGTAATGGCGTCCCTACATTTGTGGCACTATATCTTATTATAAATACAGGATCAGGTTCACAAGGGAGCAGACACCCGCGTTAGGTTCTCTTGCGTCTTCAGCTGACATTTTGATGAGCTTCATCTCCATCTGAAGCTAGATTATGCATAGATCTCTACTTGGGCCCATCGGGGCCTGTCCCGACTAGTTATTAGTAGTATAACATTTTGTACTCTTTAGAGACTTCCTAGACATTATCTAGTGTCACATTGTACAGTTTTTGTTGAAATGACTCTATGGTATATATATATATATTCATCATATGACCCAGAAAAGCAACAGACTGCATCCAAAACTCACACTTGCTAAACTTAGTAAATAACTACCGATCCTTGAGAGTTTGCAACACAACTCTCAAATGGTCCGCATGCTCCTCCTCACTCCGGGAGTAGATGAGGATATCATTAATGAAAATAATCACAAATATATCTAGATACTGCATAAACATGTGGTTCATCAAATCCATAAAAGCTGCAGGAGCATTCGTTAGACCAAAAGACATCACAACAAATTCATAATGACCATACTGAATCTTGAAGGCCATCTTTAGAATATCACACTCTCTAACACGAAGATGATGATAACCAGATCTAAGGTTAATCTTAGAGAAGAAACTAGCAGCCTGAAGCTGATCAAACAAGTCATCAATCATAGGAATGGGATACTTAGTCTTGATTGTGACCTTGTTCAACTGATGGTAGTCAATACACATTCTGAGGGAACCATCTTTCTTTCGCACAAATAAGACAGGAGCACCACATGGAGAAATGCTAGGCTTGATGAAACCCGTATCATGAAAATCCTTCAACTGATCCTTCAACTCCTTAAGTGCAGCGGGAGCCATCCTATAGGGAGGAATAGAAATGGGATTCATATCTGGAAGAAGATCTATCCCAAAGTCGATCTCCTACTCGAGAGGGACTCTGGGAAAATCTTTGGGAAACACTTCTGGGAATTCATTCACAATGGGAATAGACTGAAGGGATGGGGTTTCAAACTTTGTGTCCATAACCCAAACTATATGGTAAACATACCCCTTTGTAATTATCTTTCTAGCCTTAAGATAAGATGTGAAATGACCCTTCAAGGATGGGGGACTACCTTTCCATTCTAAGACGGGTACATTTAGGAACTTGAAACTGATAACCCGAGTACGACAATCGACCGAAGCATAACACGTATGCAACTAATCTATACCAAGAATAACATCAAAATCAGTCATCTCCAACTCTACTAAATCCGCTGAAGTGACTCTATGAAGGACTGAGATATAGCAATTTTGGTAGATCCTTTTGGCTAAGACTGACTCACCAACACGAGTAGAAACACAAAAGGGTTCTAAAAGCAATTCAGGACATACTTTGAATTTGCAGCTATATAAGGGGTCACAAAAGATAAGGAGGCACCGGGGTCCAACAAAGTATACACATCAAAAGAGAAGACTTTCAACATACCAGTAACAACATCTGGGGAACCTTTCTGATCCTGACGAAAGGATATAGCATAAAGGCAGTTCTTGCGCTGTCCACCAAAACTAGAAGTTGTGCCCTGCTGGGTTGGTCGACCTCCTGGGGCTGCTGGAGCAAACTGAGCCCTACTACCTCCCTGCCCCTTCTTAGCTGAAGGGCAGTCTCTAATCATGTGTCCAACCTGTCCACACCTAAAGCACGCACCTATGCCTAAATGGCACTCTCCCGGGTGAGTCTTCCCACACTTGCTGTAAATGGGGTGGGAAGATCCCTTAGCAATGCTCCCCTGAGACTATGAATATGGACCAGAACCTCTACCAGTCTAATCATGGCGAGGCCTTTGGGCCTGGGTAGGAGCACTATAAAAAGAATGAACGGGTCCTGATGACTTCTTCTGGAATGAGGAGCGATGTCCGCCACTAGACCTTTGATAACCAAAACCTGATCCCTCGGATCTAGCCCTTTTGTTCTCCCTAAGCTTGTCTCCCTTGATCTGGTGAGCATGGGTCATGGGTCTGGAAATGTTCGTATCACTCAACAACATAGCAGACCTACACTACTTTTTCACCAAATCTGAAACCCCATAGATAAACTTTCTCATCTGATCATGCGGGTCCGCTACCATAGAGGGGGCATACCTGGACAACTGAGTGAACTTCAAACTGTACTCCTGAACAGTCATTGATCCCTATCTCAAGTTCACAAACTCCTAAGTCTTCGCTTGCCTCAACTCTCTGGGAAAGAATCGGTCAATAAAGGCTCTCTTGAAACACTCCCAAGTCATAGAGACCTCGTCCCTAGCTCTAGCTTCCTTCCATTGCGTAATACAGATATGAGCCACATCCTTGAGTTAAAAGGATGCCAACTGAACACAATCAACCCCAACCACTTGTATCACATCAAAGATTTTTTTCACTTCATCAATAAAATTTAGTGGATCCTCATTCACTTTCAAACCCCAAAACTCCAGCGGGTTCATACAGACAAAATCATGAACTCGAGCTACTACCCCACCTTGAGGGTGGACGAGGGTAGGAGCTTGCTGATTAGCCTGAGTGGCCAAGGTATGGTCTAGCAAATGGATGGCATTCCTAAACTCCTCATTTGTGAGCTCGGGGGTCAGAACTGGAGGAGCGACATTCCGAGCGGCTTGGTGAGGCATAATCTGAAACATACAAGGTAAGGATTAGAGGAACATTAAAGTTAAGCTCTATCACACGATGTGATCATGAAAGAAGTGAAGTTTTCTAAGACATCTCATTGCTTCTGTCTCATATGTGTGGCGTACTTCACACACATGAAGGAGACTCTACTCGATGCAACTTTCAGACATCCTAGGACTTTTGAACCTGAGGCTCTGATACCAAGTTTGTCACGCCCCGAGGCTATCCCCTGGGGGTAACACAGGACTTGAGACCACAAGTGCCCCAAGCTAACCCTTGGTCATAGCATTCTCAAGCATAACAAAAGATAAGCAGAAGCATAATAGATAAATCTGAAATCACATAATTGGATAATTAAGTCAAATAGGGATACAAAAACCAGAAAGAGACTCAAAGTCGTCTATGCCTGATAATCCTCTACTCATGACATAAAGAGTTGCTAGGACAAGACCCTATCTAACTCGAAGTGCGGAAAACAACATAACTAACACTGACTAAGAACATAACTAGTCCTCGACCTAAGATGACTCTACAACAGCTGACAGAGAGTGGCCTGAGAGTTCTAGCCATGGGTATGAGAAGGGACATCTGAATCTGCATCATCAAGGATGCAGCGCAAGATATGCGTCAGCACTATGGAATATACCGCATACGTGAGAGATGCATGATCATGATAAAACATACTTAAAATGTACTTAAAGTGAACCTTTTCATGAAGAAATAACACAAGAGGATTATAAAGATATAAGACATAAAACATGAAGTGCGGTTAAAATTCAAAGTATGATATCATATAACTTCACAGCTTGAAAATAATCGTGTGAGAGTTTCTCTTAACCGACATAAACCATGCTAAGATATATGGAGTCCAATGTCATTCACCCATACTGAAAAAGGTTATCCTAACCGGCCAAAGTTAGAACCATGATCATAAGAATCCTGTCATAAGCCACGGAGGGCAACCTACGGTGGCAACGTAGTTTTGGACATGGGTTATCTAGAACTCTAATCGCTCGGTGCTAAATACTATTCCTAAAATATATAACATAAGACTCACATTCATGTGACATATCTAGATGTCAAGCTTGTTCATAAACATGTTCATACCCCGGATCTTCATACTACTCACGAATCTTGGCTTAGAAAATGATTCATGAGCATTGATGGCACATCGGGTGTCTTGCATTGCATAATAATTCAAAACGTGGAAACTTGCATGGCCTTAGTTCACTTTCATAATAACATGTACTTTCATAAAATATAGGAACTAGGCATGCACTTGCTTGAAATTATGAAATCATGTTATTATTTCCCCCAATTTTCTTAAATCACTTCATGCATGTAGGATTCACCATAATTAACCTTTAATTCATGAAATAGGAGTTCATAAGTAAAACTCATGCAAAATCATGCAATTTAATGAAATTTCATAATAAAATCATGAGAAGGTAATTTTTAGCAAAACCCATAAGAATTGGGTAAGAACCCTAATTTGAAAGTTCATGAAATCACAAATTGAAATTTGGGGTTTTGGGCACAAGGGTGGAAGGAACCAATTGTTGAATACCCACATACCTTGATTGGAGTTAATCCACTTGAAATTGAAAAGATTAGGAGACTTGGACTTGGAGCTTGAGAACTTGAGCTTGAGACCTTGAGCTTGAGAGAGTTCTTTTCCTTTTTGGGAGATGAATGAGGTAACGAGAAGGGACTTAGGATAATGAGGGTGAAAACCCTTCTAGAAATAGCCAAAATGACATCATTTAGGAGTTAAAAGGGTAGGTAATAACTAAAATACCCCTATGATTTAATTAAGAAAAAACTGGAAAATGGCCTGGCTTCAGGAATCACGGGTCAGTTATACGGGTCATCGTTAGAACCAGGACCAGTGGTTCCAACTCGTGGTTTTTGGCCAACTATTCAGGCTGCAGAAGGCAATCCTACGGGTCAATAGGTGATGTGTCGTGAGTTTGCGGCAATTTCGATGCTTAAAATTTGGAATTAGAGAATGTTCTTTAGCGATTTTTAGTAGATTTGATGTGTTTTGGAGTCTTGTGCAGGAAAACAAGGTTCGAAGACAAAGTGCAGAAAAGGACATCAATTCAGTACTGAAACTGACTTCTACGACTCATTACCACGAGTCATCAATTATTTCACGAGTTGTGGAAGTCAGTCGTGAAAAGAACGCTACAGACAGAGCTTGAACTGACTTCTACGACTTATTACCACGAGTCGTCGACCCTTCCACGAGTCATAGAAGTCATTCATGGAAAGGTTACTGTAGATGCAACTGGGGCTTGAGTTTAACGAAAGGTTTCCGTGAGTCGTAGATGTGTTCACGAGTCGTGGGCCTTACTCGTTTAACTTGATCAGAGAAGAAGACAAATCCTGAGTTCTACGACTCAGCCTCACGAGTCGTGATTCAAGTCACAAGTCGTAGACTGCCTTCATGGAAAATAACCTATAGAAGAGCAAAAGAAAGATACATGTGTCCTGACATATTCTCGTGATGAGGCATGGGAATAGCATGGTGGTACTTAATCTGGCTTCCCTCTCCTGTATTTCTAGTGCAATCAAACATCCAAATTAATCGGGTGCCGAGATAGCAAGCTCGCAACCAATACTGCTCTATCCACAGTCATAGTTTCATCACATATAGTCGGCATCGGCCGTATTGTAAAATCTTCCACCAAAATTTCATAGGGAAGCTCAAAGGACTCTTATGTATGGTAGGAATGGCTTCCCGCAACCACAGTGGTTCCATATCAGTAATCAAGGATGCTAACTATGCTTGCTCAAATTTTTGGTTCTGGAGCCTCCGGGTGTACTCTGGAATGGCTGCTGGTGCTATGTATTTAGGCCTAAATAGAAATGATTTATGGTGCATTCTGAAATGTCTAAGTCTGTACTCCGGATCCGCACCCTGTCGAGAGCTGGCAGTGACTTAAGTGGTATGTCTTTAGACACACTGCCCTATAGCATGGACAGATATATATGTTGCATAAAACTCATGAACTAATATGGGGTAATACTGGCCTGGCGGAGCACTTATATAATCAAGCTAGTAGTGTCGGTACAGGGCATAGAGTGTCGGGTAGTTAGCAAGACCTGTTGAGTTAATTCTGATCTCATCTGCAATACCCTTTTTTGGATTACCCCGCTTGCTGTATTCTATCCCGGCAATGTAAATATATTTCATACTGGCGACACCCTAATAAATGATATACTGATACTGGTTTTATTTTTGACACTGCTCAAACTTTATTGTTTAGTAGTAGGGACAGCATCTCCCGAGGCCTCAACTTGTTGGTCAGATGCTTCCTCGGCCTGTTGGTCAGAATCTGATAATGATAAAGATGATGAACCCCCCTCTTCAGACTGGGAGGGTTCAGGACTAGGACTCACACATTGCACCCTTTGTCTAGTCCGGGGCCATACTAGTGTGTAGTACCTCGAAATATTCTAAATTAATTTTAACACTTGGGATTAGTATAACTCTTGATCTATAAAGAGTTATTTGGTGTACATTTTAAAGAGAAGTGTAGTATATATATAAATGTATACTAGTATGTTTGTTGCTGTTGGGCCACCTTGTTCTTTCCTAAAATACTATGTAAGGTTGGAAAGAAAAGGAACAACAATTGGCAAAATTATGTGAGGCCCGACCCTAAATTAATCAGAAAAAGGAGAAAAGGGGAAAGACGAAAGTAAAAGGGTGTCTTTTGGTTGCTGCACGTATAGCAACATGAACAACACTTCTAGTGCTCTTTCTCTGTCCCTTCTTTCTCTCTTTCTTTCAATCAATTGAAGGGTAAATTTGGAGCAAAGAGGAGAGGTGAAACGGGGAAGTTATACCCACACCTTCAAGGAGCATAAATTAAGAGAATTTTGTGAGAGATTCAAAGAATTTTCAAGAGCTAAAGTTGGAACTTAAATTTTAAAAGGTAAATTCTTTACCCCACTTTTGAATATGATTATGAATAAGTATTTGGGGATATTTGATTTTAATTTTTATTAGCTCTTAAAGTAGGTCTTGATTATTGGGGTTTTTAAAGGAGGGAAAAAGATGAATAAGATGGAATTTTTAGAAATTTCTACTAACTGGAAGATTTATTATTGAGCTTTGTATGATGAAAAATAAAGAATTCACTTCAAGTATTGTTAAGGGATTTGATTAAAACTTGGGCATAAGTGAAAAATATTGGAGTGAATTGTTGGATGAACCTATGGGTTAATGATGAATATATATATATATATATGTCTTGTGTATGTAGTTGATTGGGTTGGTTGCGTAAAGGCTACACTGAGGTGTGTTGAGTTGTTGGAATCTCATGGTACTACTATTAGTTTGGGAACCATCTAAGGTATGTGAAGCTAAAACTTCCTTCGTCGTAAGGCACCACCCTACGTTACATGTTCCCTCTATAAAGGTCAAATAGCCTACATGAAAAATTAAAACAAGGTTTTTAGTTGCTTCATGTGTCATTCTCTTGTTTAACCATTAAAGCTTATATGTACTCTTATCACTCCCATCGCGTCAAATTTTTTAATATTTCACATGACCATAAGTGTCTTTACTTGAAATCCTTAGAATTCACCCGATGTGGTCTTATATATGCATCATGCAGTATAAATGAAATAAATGGTCATAACATAATTACACTAGCTTATGTGATAACCTATTTGATATAGCCATAAGTTAAAGCGAGAACTAGCATTTGTATAGTGATATTATATTCGAAAATTTAGGTATCATATAGAGATATTACTTAAATAGTTAGACGATCTTTATTGTAAATTACATATCATAGGATATTCAAGGCTTTACTTGATAAAAGATAGCAACGGAAGGGTATTCATAGGTTTTACTTAACATACTCGCGCGATGCTATTTTGTGCACAGGATTGAGACCTGACCATTATAGTGAGCCCGAATATTATGGCGTGCCCACCCTTGTGGCATTCTTTGCATTTGGAGTCAGTGGGAATATCATGCACTAGTTCCCTTGACTCGAGCCAATACATTGCACATATGGCCTGCGGTCAGACCCTCATAGTGAGCCCTCAAAGGGTACCATGTACCCGATCGCGATTATCTTTATACGTATAAAATCATAGCAATGAGTACTTGAGAAACATATGCCTTACAGGTGTCCTGGATCGCCTTCGGTAGGCCATCACAAGATCATTTGTATTAAATATAGTGTAAGTACATCACCTAGGCAAGCCATAGAGGCTATATTATAATGAATGCTTCTTTGAACATTATATGAAGAACTAATAAGGTTGGTGCAGAGGTTACAGTTTCATATCATACATCTATTACTTGTACGTTCATAATTCTTTCCTTTTGAAATTTGATTCATATGATCTTTCTTACTTGCCTACTTATTATTCTATCTGCTTTACATACCAGTACATGTTGAATATGTAATGGCATCCCTACATTTGTGGCACTATATCTTATTATAAATACAGGGTCATGTTCACAGGGTAGCAGACACCCGGGTTAGGTTCTCTTACGTCTTCAGCTGACATTTTGCTGAGCTTCATCTCCATCTGGAGCTAGATTATGCATAGATATCTACTTGGGCCCATCGGGGCCTGTCCCGGCTAGTTATTAGTAGTATATCATTTTGTACTCTTTAGAGACTTCCTAGACATTATCTAGTGTCATATTGTATAGTTTTTGTTCAAATGACTATGGTATATATATATATATATTCATCATATGTTAGTTTTCTGCTCGTCTATTGGTTTGTGATGTCGTATATGTCATAGATTACTCATAACAGGTGGTCATACGATTCTTCTCCACCCCTCCAATTTGGTGCATGAAAAACTTGGTATCAGAGCCTAGGTTCAATTGTCCCAGGGAGTGTACGAAGCCGTGTCTAGTAGGACCTTACTTATCAATATGTTGCGCGCCATATTTATAATTAAGGGACTACATGGGCATTTAGGAATTTGGCCTTCATTTCTAATCTAGATCGTGCGATAGAGCTAAGTCATAGAAAGTTACTTCTGACTCATATTCGGCTTATTTGTGATATAGATCGTGTCTGCTATAGATAATGATAAAGTATCCTAGTTGGTCACTACGAGCTCAACTCAGGAGGCAACCATTCCAGGGAAGTCTCCAGTATTAGGGGATTAGACAAGGGATCAAGAGAGTTTGTTGAGTCCTACGCCTCAAGTTTCTTAGGTGTCCAGGACAGAAGGACCTGCTGGGTTTATGCACCTCCAGTGGTTCCAGCAGTAGCTTCTACACTGCCACCAAGTGCCTCAAAGCAGGATCTTAGAGGAGAACTACAATTGCTCACACAGTTGGTAGCCACTCAGGCTCAAAGACAGAATGTGGAGGTCCCTGTTGCTGCTAAAGGAAAGGTAGCGAGATCTAGTATTCGAGATTTCCTCTGTATGAATCCGCCAGTGTTCCAGGCTCTAGCCTTGCAGAGGACCCTCAACAATTCATTGATGAGGCTCATAGAATTTGTAAGGTGATGTTGGTATCAGAGACAGATTCCATTTAATTGGCCTCTTATTAATTAAAAGATATTGTTGCGCTTGGTATGATATGTGGGAATCTTCGAGGGGTCAAAATGCTCCCCTGGATGGACTTTTCGAGGGCCTTCATGGATCATTTCTTGCCATTAGAGCTCCGACAGGCAAAAGTGGATGAGTTTCTGCATTTAGAGTAGCGTGATCTCAGTGTCAGAGAGTACAACTTATGATTTACGAAGTTGTCTAGATTCGCTCCAGAGTTTGTTAGTACTCAGGCATCAAGGATTCATCAATTCGTGCGTGGACTTATGCGTCGCTTGAGGGACAACCTTTCTGTTGCTGCCCTAAATAAGGATTTGGATATAATGAGGATCATGGCATATGCTCAGCAGTTAGATAAGGATCAGCGTAATCGTGAAATAGATGACAAGAGGGAACAGAGGAAGAGAGCCACGATGGTTGGCCAGTATCAGGAGAGCAGTGGAGCTTCAACTAGTAGAGGGCCACCTAGGCAGACTCAGCTAGCGGTACGCTCCACAACTAGTGCTCCAACCTACTTTTCGAGATATAGACATTGGCAGGGTCAGTTTTTAGGGCACCAGGTGCACGTCCTCAGAGGGATATTGTCACGACCCAGACCTGCCGCGAGTGGCACCCACTGAAAACTCCCCGGATGAGTAGACCATAACTGACCCAACACTTACCAAGTCTAACAGCTCAAAACCAATGCATAAAGTAAACTAACATTAAAGTCTCAAAATACTATTATAAATAAAAGCCTGCGTAAATTCTTCCCTAGAACCTGAAAGTCGTCGTACCAAAACAATCTTCCAATGTCTAGAATGCAGGGATGCAACCCAAAATAAACAAGAGTTTAAGTCCGAAACAAGTTGGCTATAACTAAAAGAAAGAAACCAAGGTAGCTCGACCGAAGCAGCTCACCCTTGATGTCTAGAAATGCTGGGACTACAAGTGAGGTCATGCGTCAGCCATCGAAAGATTGCCTGAACTTACAAAAGAAAATCAAGTGCAGAATCAGTACCCAACCACCATGTACTGGTAGGATCATCAGCTAGTTCCAAATAAGCAAAATATGAACAGTAAATCATAACATAGTAAGGTAAAGTAAACATGTAATAAGCCACAATAGACCGACTACAAATCGTTTCCTTAGCTTATCAACCACATGAAAGTAGATGACAACCATTGACACATTCAATGAAAACAACATATATATAACCCTTTTCACATAGCTCGAACCCACCAAAGATCCCCCTAACCACACCTAAGTATTCAACATGTGACCCTGGTCTACACTAAGACCAACCTAACACACAGATATAATTACCCGACCTCTCATGGACCATATGCAATAATCACATTTCAATAATATAAAACCCAGCCCACTCTGGGTCCATATGCAACAACCACATTTCAATAATATACAACCCGTTCCACTCATGGAATCATCAAAAGAATACAACAATTGCAAATAACATAACCCATACTAGGCGTGGTACCCGATCCAACCATTATGAATTCCCATACCAGGAGTGGTATCCGAGCCAACCTTTAGTATACCCGCACCAAGCATGGTACCCAAGCCAACCGTTAGTAATATCTGTACCAGGCGCGATACCCGAGTTAACCAAATATCACACCAGGTCCAATCAATCACAACCAATAAACAAACATACTTGTAAAACCTACAAGAAAACAAAACAAGTTCATTTCATAAGACTGATTACCAGACAACTAGACATTCACTATTCATTCCCTAAACATGCAACTCCTACACTACTACAAAATAGTACGTGACCACATAATGCATATTAGAATTAATAACCATCACCTACCTTGAATTATTCAAAAGCTCTACTACACCGGAGCCTTCCTGTTTTTCGAAATTCTTGCTTGTTCTTGGTCTTAAAACAAACACACAATAACTATAATCAATTACTAGCCTAAAATACCCAGATTATGCAAACATCCCAATCCCCAAGCCAAACTATGATCATTCTTCCACTTTCCCGGACATTCCCACTATCAATTCACCTAATGCTACCACTTTTATGGATAAGTTTAGAGAATTATGGCTAAATGATCATAACCCATCAACAATAAACAAGACCTAAGAACTCTAGCACCCTAGAATCCCTTTTTTCCCAGATTTTATCATTCCTAGGTCATTCCAATCCCTCCCCCAAGTCCAAAACTAGTAATTATACTCCATAGGAATTAAAGAACTAATTTAAGGGAGTAGAATCCTTACCTTTGGGATGAAAAATGATGCCAAATGAAGGAAAATCACCTAAAATTGCCTTACCCTTCTCCCAAAACGTTCTTGATGAAAACTGAATGTTTTGGGGGAGTTTCTGCATTAAATCCTCACTCTGCTATAGCGGTCCATGCTCCACGATAGCGGTACCGCCGTAGCGGAACCATCTGTTATAGCGGTACTGACCGATGTTGACTTTTGTTATAGCGATAATTTCTCTGCTATAGTGGAGGTTGCTATAGTGATATGTCAACCGCTATGGCAGTTGACATGGGACAGAATGTCGTAAAGTTCCCCAAAAGTTCTCATTTTATAACACACTTAATTTCCTGACATTTCAGAACAACCCCTTCACGTCAACCTCGATACCGGGAGTTTCACTTACCCGAATTCACTTCTGAAAAGTCCTTCGGACTCCTCTATGTATTAGATACAAGACAAACTAGCTCAATACAAGACACATGACCCAATCCTCACTTGGATTGCCCTATACTATACCTCGCTCCAAAATCGGTCGAGACTAGCCTAGCCTAGAATTTTCAACTCCTAACCCGAAAGTTTTCTAATTTGAAACTTGACACAAAAATTCTACCCGTAATGATGAACCCAATCATTACAACAACTAACAATTTATCCATCATTAATCCCCAAATGATCAAACCTGAAAATTCGGAAATAAAGAAGGGAAAGAGTAGTACCTGAATCCTCAAACAAGTGAGGGTACTTGTCCCGCATGTCCTTCTTGGTTTCCTAAGTAGATTCCTTAACCAGATGATACTTCCACTGAAGTTTTACCATAATGATCACCTTTGTCCTTAATTTCGTGACATCCCGCTCAAGAATCACAATCGGTTCTTCTTCATAGCGAAGGTCCTTATCCAGTAATACTTCATCCCACTTGATAATGTAATCTCCATCCTCATGTTATCGCTTCAGCATGGATACATGGAATAAGGATGGACACCTAACAATCTAGGAGGGAATGCTAACTTGTAAGCCACTGTCCCTACCATTTCAAGAACTTCAAACGGGGCGATAAATCGAGGGCTAAGCTTGCACTTCTTACCAAAATGCATAACTCCCTTCATTGGTGACACTTTCAATAGTACCTATTAACCAACCTGAAAGTCCATGTCTCCTACCTTGCGATCTTCTTATTCCTTCTGCCTGTTCTGGGCTACTAGCAACTTTGTCTGAATGCCCCTTACTTTTTCCTGTGCTTCCCTTACCAAGTCTACGCCCAGAGGCTTCACATCACCTACCTCAAACCACCATATAGGTGATCTACAACCCCTCCCATACAGTGACTCGAATGGTTCCATGTTGATACTAGAGTGATAGTTGTTATTGTATGAGAACTCACACAATGGCAGGAACTGGTCCCAATGACCTCCAACATTAATCACACATGCTCTCAAAATGTCCTCCAACACTTGGATCATCCTCTACGACTGACCGTCAGTCTGAGGATGGAAAGATGTGCTGAAAGTGAGTTGAGTGCCCAACTTTTCATGTAACTTATCCAAAACTTATAGGTAAACTGTGTACCTTAGTCTGAAATAGTGGACAGTGGCACCCCATGCAGTCTCACGATCTCCTTCACATAGATCTTAGCCAACTGTTGTGAATTATAGTCCTACCTGACCGGAATAAAATGAGCAAACTTGGTCAGCCTATCCACAATGACCCAAATAGAGTCATACTTTCCTAAGGTCTTGGAAAGACCCACCACAAAATCCATGGTTATCCTCTCCCACTTCCACTCGGGAATAGGCATCCTCTGAAGTAGTCCTGCAGGCCTTTGGTTCTCATATTTGACCTACTGACAATTTTGACATTTGGACACGAAATTAGCTATGTCCCTTTTTATCCCAGGCCATCAATAAAGTTGCCTCAAATTCATGTACATCTTGGTTACGCCCAGATAAATTGAGTACCGTGAACCATGAGCCTATGTCAAGACCTTCTAAATTATGTCATCAACTCAAGGAATACAAATCCTTCCACTAAAATTCAACACCCCACCAGAGTTCAACGTGGCATCCTTGGACTCTCCAGATGTTACTTTGCTCCGAAGTTTGCTCAATTGAAAATCCTAAAACTACTTGGCCTTTATCTCCTCTATGAATGTGGATTTGACCTCAATACTGGACAATACTCCACCTTTTTCTGAGATACCCAAGTTCATGAACCTAGATTCTAAGGCCTAAATCTCCCTTGCCAGTGGTTGCTTGGACACCCCCAAACAAGATAAACTGCCCATGCTAATGGTCTTTCAGCTCAATGCGTCTGCCACCACATTAGCCTTACCCAGATGGTACTGGATGGTCACATTATAATCCTTTAACAACTCCATCCACCTTCTTTGTCTCAGATTCAAGTCCTTCTAAGTAAATACATGTTGCAGACTATGATGATCAGTGAACACCTCACACTTGACACCATAGAGATAGTGTCTCCAAATTTTGAGTGCAAAAGACACCGCTGCCAACTCCAAGTCATAGGTTAGATAATTCTTTTCATCGACCTTCAATTGTCTAGAAGCATATGCTATCACATTCTTGTCATGCATCAACACCACACCCAAACCTAAATGTGAAGCATCATAATATAAAATAAAATCCTTACCTTCAACCAGCATGAAAGGATGGGAGTTGTGGTAAGAAGTGTTTTGAGCTTTTGGAAGCTCTCTTCACACTTGTCGGACCACACAAATGGTATCTCCTTCTGAATCAACCTTATCAAGTGAGTAGCGATAGACAGAAAGTCCTTGACAAATCTACAGTAGTAACCTACAAGTCCCATAAAACTCCTCACCTCAGCCACAAAGCTGGGCCAGACCCAATTCTTGGTTGCCTCAATCTTCTGGGGATCTACCATCACCCCCTTTTCTGACAACACATGCCCTAAAAAGGCGACTGAAGTCAACCAAAATTCACATTTAGAAAATTTTGCATACAACTTCTGGTTCCTCAAAATTTCCAACACAATACGGAGATGTTTAGCATGCTCTTCCCTACTCTTGGAGTAGATCAAAATGTCATCTATAACCATGATGATGAAAGAATCCAAATAGGACTTAAACACCCTATTAATCAAACTCATGAATGTTGCCGGCATATTGGTCAACCCAAATGACATCACTAGAAATTCTTAATGCTAAAATCAGTCTTAGGAATGTTCTCAGGCCTAATCTTTAACTGACGATACCCTAACCTTAAGTCAATTTTTGAGAACAAAAATACACCTTGTAACTGGTCAAAAAGATCATCTATATGGGGTAAAGAGTACTTATTCCAGATGGTAACCTTATTCAACTGTCGGTAGTCTATGCACATACGCATACTAACATCCTTTTTTTTCATAAACAGTACCGGAACACCCCAAGATGAAGCACTGGGATGGATGAAACCCATATCCAAGAGTTCTTGAAGCTGAGTCTTAAGTTCCCTTAACTCTGTCGGAGCCATGTGATAAGAAGGAATGGAAATTGGGTGAGTGCCCGGCTCCAAGTCAATACAAAAATCAATGTCCCTGTCGAGAGGCATACCAGGAAAATTCGCCAGAAATACCTCCTGAAACTCTGAAACAACTGGAACCAACTTAATATATGGGGACTCCACCCTATCATCCTAAATATGATCCAAAAAGGCCAAACACCCTCTCCCCACTAGCTTCTTAGCTTAAACAAACGATATGTTCTTAGTTGGCATATGTACACACCTTCCCACTCTAGTCTATCCTTACTCGAAACAACTAGAGCCATAGTCTTAGCATTAAAATTCAATATAGCATGATAAGGAGATAATCAGGTCATGCCCAAAAATAACATCGAAGTCTACCATATCTAGAATTACCAAATCTACCCAAGTCTGCAACCTCACAAATATCACCGAACAAGTATGGTAAACATGAGTCACAATCACTGACTCTCCAACCAGGGTAGACACATGGATAGGGAATCAAGGAGATCACATATCAAATCCATACCCAATGCAAAGTTCACAGACACATAAGAATAAGTAGATCTTGGGTCAAATAGTACAGAAGCCATCCTATCACAGACAAGAATTATACATGTGATCACCGTGTCTAATGCCTCCACCTCAGATCTTCTTGGAAAAGCATAGCAGTGAGCCCGGTCATCAATTCAAATAACTTCCTTAGTTGTCTGCACTGCACCCCTACCCGTGCCGCCATTACCTCTGCCTCTCTGACCTCTCTAAAAGTTACCTGGCCCACTCTGTGGATGACCTCTAGCATATCCACTTATATCTGTCGTGACCACAACCTTCGACTGCTGCTGAGCCTAAGTACTCGTCTGTCTGTGAGGGCAATCCCTCTTAAAATGGACCATATCACCATAATAGAAACAACTGCGATCAAGTGAAGGCCTGATGGTAGATGTGTAAGAAGCTCCCTGGCCTCTAGAAGCTAAAAACTGCTGACTAGCTCCCAGACGCCCACTTGTAGTGGCTGGCAGGGCTGACTGAATAGGACAGGCAGAGAACACCTGTTGGTTATGTCCCCTGGAGTAAGAACCACTGAAATTTCCATTATTCAGGGGTTTCTTGGCCAGCACTTTAGCCTTACCAACCTGCTTAACCCCTTCTAACTTTTTCACATAATCAGTGACCTCATTGAAGCTTTTCCCTGCTGAAGTCATGTGCACGGACAACACTTGAAAATCAGTGTACAGACCCTTCATAAGCAACCTAACCCTCTCCTCTTTGTTACCCAACCACAGTGTAGTAAAACGAGACAAGGCATGAAACTTGGCCTCATAAGCAGAGATCAACATGCTACCCTATTCAAGAGATAGGAACTCATCCTTTTTGCAATCTCTCAAAGTACGAGGCACGTACTTCCCTAAGAAGAGAGCATGAAACTTCTCCTAAGTCAATGGAGGCAAGGTCGATGGCCGACATTCCAAATGAGACCTCCACCATTGCTTAGCATCACCCTGCAGCTGAAAAGTGATGAACTCAACCACATGGTGTTGCACAATGCCTAGCTTGTACAGCCTCTCATAACAGTCCAATATAAACACATAAGCATCTTCCTTCTCAGTACCCTCAAATGAATGAGGTTTCAGCTTGAGGAACTTAGTCAGCATCTTGTGCTCATTCCCTGTCATGACCAGACCTAGCATTGGTCTGAAGAAGTCATTTATGCCCGATGCTGTATCTATTCTAGGAGCTACAATAACCATTGTTTGGGTACCTATATCTTGATCTACAACACCCACGGGGGTTCTCAAGCACCAACTAGTCCACTCAGAAAACTCAACACCTGCTGAAATGCTGCAAGAGTGATAGTGGGAAGGCCTGCACCTCCAGTCGGTGCCGCCTACGCCTGCTCCACACCTTCCTCAACAACCACCTCGACTTTCTCTTTAACTTGATCTTGGGGTGGGGGAGTGTAACACCCTAGAATTTGATTCAACTTTTAAAGTTAGAATCTCTAAAAATTTTGAAACTTCTAGGGATCACGAGTCAAGTCCATGAGCCATGGAAGGAACCACGAGTCGTGGAAGTGACCCGTGAAACTATTCCTACAGATCATCCTCAGGTTTGAGAACTATGAGGCCGGTTCATGAACCATGGATGGTTCCATGAGTCATGGAACCAACCCGTGGAACTCAGACTAAGGGTTACTAGTTTTCCCATGAACCACGAGTAGGTTCCACGACTCATAGAAGTTTCTACGGGTCTTCCAGTTGAGTCATGGAAACTCATGCAAAGCTTGGAATTGTGGCTCCAAAATCATGACTTCAATCCATGAGTGGTAGTTACATCTACGGTCCGTGGAAAGGACCCGTGGAACCTGAAGCTAAGTTTTTAATCAGCTTTTCTCCAATTAAATCCTAGGGGTATTTCTATAATTACCCACTCTTTTAACTTCTAAGTGAGGTCATTTTGACCATTTTAGTAGGGTTTTATTTCCTAATAGCCTAAACTCTTCTCATTCTAAGCAATCCTATTCCAAAAGGAGGAAGAAATCCTTCAAGCTCCAAGTTCAAGTCTCCATTTCTTTTCATCTTAAGATCAAGCAAGCTTCAATAAGGTATGTGGGTATTCAATAAGGGAATTCCTTCACCCTTATGCCCAAAACCCCAATCTTCTAAATTAATTTTATGAATTTTTAAATTAGGGTTCTTACCCAATTATCATGGGTTCTTCTATAAATTATTTCATCGTGATTCTTCTATGAATTCTAACTCCAAATTTCTTGGTTTTGCATGCATTTTTATAAGAGGTTTCCGATTTATTATTTGAAGGCTAACCGTTGTCCAAATGTCCAATTTGTGAAATTGTTATGAATTTAGTCTACTAGCATCAATTCATGGTTTCTCACCTTTTACCCATGAGATTCCTTATGTATTTTCAAAAGCCCATGCATTGAGAATGATTTCTAGCATGATTTCACCCTATGGTATGTTTTCAATCAAAAGCCCTATTTTGAAAGTCTATAAAGCTATGCATGTATTGAGTAAGTTTTATATGATTTTGTACAAGCACGATGAACAAGGAATGTTTTCAAATACATGATTGTTAGCATATGATTTATGACATGATATGGAGCTTAGGATTACAACAGTATATTCATGATTTGTATGACATCCTGACGTTCCATTAATGCTCATGAATTATTTTCAAAACCTAAGTTTGTGAGTTGTATGATGATCCGGGTTTGCCAATATGATTATGATTATGAACAAGATTTGGCATCTAGATATGTCACATGTATGTGAGCTATATGTATGTTTTGGGAGTAGTATTTATCACCGAGTGATGAGTGTTCAAGATAACCCAAGTCCAAAACTACGTTGCCACCACATGTTGCCCTATGTTGTATTTGACAGGATCCTATTATGACATGGTTCTAACCTTGGTCGGTTAGGACAACCTTTTTCAGTGTGGGTGCATGACACTGGACTCCATGTAGCTCATCATGGTTTAATGTCAGTTAAAAGAAACTCCCGTGTGAATGTTTTCATGTTTTCTAAGTCTTATGATATCTTATTTTGAGATTTGACGTTTATCTCATGCTTTATTCTTTCATTATGATATTTACTTATGATTTCTTCTATTTATGCATGAACTCAATTTTAAGCATGATTTTAAGTATACTTTATCATTATTTATGCATATCTCACATACTCAGTACATTCCATAGTACTGACTGCATACCTCTTTGTGCTATATCCTATTATAATGTAGATCTTGTAGCCCACTCCCAGATTCATGGCTAGTAGATTAGCAATACATCTAACCTGCTTGGTGAGTCCTCTTCCTTTGAGGACTTGGAGTTTAGCTTCATTCTAGACTATTAGTTCTTTTATTCAGTTTTCAATATTTAGAGTTAGTTGGCGACTTGTCCCAGCAGCTCGTGAGTAGTAGAGGCTTTCATACATAGAGTCAGATATTCAGTTTAACTTAGATTGTCATTTTTAGAATTATATTTATATGACAGATCAAGTTGCTCATTACTTCAGTTAAGCTTCCGTTCTTATGTTTTGTTCAGTTTTTAAGTAATGCTAATGCCAGAGGGTTATCTTGAGATCACTTGTGATCTTGGGTCCTGTATTACATCTAGGGGGTACGCTCGGGGCATGACAAACTTGATATT
The DNA here is from genome assembly GCA_003996215.1 of Jaltomata sinuosa. Lineage (NCBI taxonomy): Eukaryota > Viridiplantae > Streptophyta > Magnoliopsida > Solanales > Solanaceae > Jaltomata > Jaltomata sinuosa. The sequence goes on from QJPP01002946.1 coordinate 124,155, forward strand.
AGAGAATCAGGTTCAAGAGTCCTAGGGTGTCTAAAAGTCGCATCAAATAGAGTCTCTTTCATGGGTGTGAAGCGTGCCACACTTATGAAAGGGAGGCTACGAGATGTCTTAGTTATAACTTCACTTCTTTCATATTCAATATCATTTGATAGATTTTAAATCTATTTACCCTTCTAATCCATTCCTTATGCATTTCAGATAATGCCTCCCCAAAGAAACTCCAAAAGGGATGCTAATCCTCCTGTTCCTGACCACGTGGTTATGAATGCAAAATTTCGTGAAGCCATCTGTATGTTGGCTCAAGCCATGGCAGCTCAGTTGAATGAGAAAGAGAAACTGAAGAAGAGAGAGAGCGAGAATAATAAAACCAGCACATGGAACTACAACTCTAGTCAGCAGAAAACTGGTTGTAGGAACCGGTCACCTTTTCAGCAAAGGTCATCCGGACCAACTCCTTCTCCAGTTAGTACACCTACACTCGATTCTCAGTCTTGTCATAGTAGGGCTCTGAAGACCTTGAGGTACCCCTGTTATAGTAGTTGTGGTAAGTTTTATCTAGGTGAGTGCCTTGATGGCAAAGAAAGGTGTTTTAGGTGTGGTCAGTTAGGTCATAGGATCAGGGATTTCCCCTCAGCTAAGTAGAGCAACTATGGTGTTCATCTCCAAAATCGATTCCCTTCATTGCCTAGCCAGCCGGGTCAGAGTATTCCTCCAGAAGTTGAATCAGGTATGTCACTAGATTTTCTTCCTTTATGCATCCATAGTGCCCAGACCCCTATTCTTGTTTGGTTATGATTTGTCTTAACTTAGAGCAAAGTGGAGATAGAAGGGTTGAGGCCTAGACCTCTAGGTGAAGGAAAGTCTTAGACAATAGAAAGAAGTGAGTATTCGTGCTAGATTCTAGAGTAGTGTATGTTTTGTTAGAGTAAAATGATCATAGTTACTTTGAGAGATTGGTGAGAGGTCCATAGACTTAGAAGGGTAGCATGAATCTAAGGAAGAGATGGTGGGATGTAGAATCGGTCAGATTTTGTAGGCTCAAAGAGTGATGCTTTTGGGTGTTAGAACAAAGTTAGTAGGGGAGCAGAAGCTTAATTCCATCCTAGCATCATAAGTATACTTCTGTCACTATAACACCTTTTGCATGTCTTGTGTGTCAGCGCCATGGTCCTATTTTAATTTACGCAGTCCATTCATATTCATGCTCATATTCAGCTTTTAGAATGACAAGTGATTTCTTCAGACAATGATTCTACTCTTACTCTGCGAGTATAAATCTTAGTTTTATGCCTTGGGGTTTGTTATCTATGTAAAATCATGTCTCTCAGTATACTTAGTCATGTTTACTCAGTCAGTCTTCAAAAATGACCTAATGGCTAATCAAATCATGCTACGCCATGTATGTGCTCAGACCTGATTTCTTGAAATAGTTCATGCTTATGATTTCCTTGCTCTAAAGCCCTTTGACCTTTGCCTTTGATGACGAGGGGTGGTGATCCCCACTATTCATGTCTTACTTGCCTTGTATATGAAGTGCCCATGCCTATTGTGCTCAACTCCCTAAGCCTCACCTTGAGTGGCTTGATCACGTTAAGTGTAAGTCAAAGATCAATCTGTAATCCTTCATTCGTGACACTCATGCTCCCACTCTTTTCTTTCAGTAAATCTGGTTTATGTTTTTATAAGCGTTAGGGGAGAAGGCCTTGTAGTATCCTAGATGGGAGGTAGCAGATTTATTTTCCTTATTGGTGTACTTGTTCCACCTTGGCTTCTAGGTGTGGGCAAATTGGGAGGTAAGGATTGTTCATCCGAAATGGCTAGTTGAAGAATTTATGTATGTCCCCCCTGTAGAAGTGCTGGAAGTTGCGACTCCTAATTATGATAGGGAAGAGGAGGGAAGTCTTGAATAGGGTAGGCTACGAAACCATAAGGCGACCATAGTGATAAGCTTGAATATTGTGATGGAATACATGTGGACCTTTGCTCTGCGCAACTAGTGACCCTTTGATTAGGAGTTCAAGGTTAGTTGGTCGATGTGATAAGAAGGAATACTACTCTTGGGAGGTAATTCTAGATGCAAGAGATTTGGTCGAGATAGGTTTGAACATGGAGAAGTAGGTCGTTAGACTCAGACCCTAGTATCTCTATGTGCGCTATTGAGATTGTTAGTTGCATATGGTAAGTGTGGTATTTAGAAGAGAATAGTTTTCCCGTTTATCTACTTCTTTCAATTTGATGTCCCTTGCAGTTAACTGCGATTTCTAAAATGTGTTTGTTCTTTATGAGTTCCAGCTAAGTCCCTGCCCTTAAATCCAAACCAGGCGTCAATATAGATATTTAGTTTTTTGTCCCATCAGTCATTCCATACTCTTAGTATGCATACGTGTCTCATGAATCTAGATCAATTTATATTTCAGTACAAAATCAGTCACCATGAAGGTACTCAGTTGAGGGAGCTACTTAGGAAGCAGAACCAGTCATGAAAGTCAAGTACCCTCACCTTTTTCCTTCTGACCCAGTTTCAGCTTGAGGTAATAGTTTCCTCCTATGTATGTCCCTCTGACTCTATTCCATCAGTTTCTCTCATGATCCCAGCATGCATTCATGTTTTTCGGAGTTAGTTCAATCAGTTTCAAGTTGAAAAGCTCAGTTTTCATATTTGTTGCTTGGTTGGGCTGTTTTATCTCCAGTTTCCTTGCTTAGTCTTCATTCGAGGAAGAATGATCCCAAGGAGGAGATATTGTAAAACCTCAGAATTCGATTCAGCTTTTAAAGTTTGAATCTCTAAAACTTCTGAAACTTCCAAGGATCACGAGTCAAGTCCACGAGCTGTGGAAGGAACCACGAGTTGTAAAAGTGACCCATGAAACTAGTCCTACAGATTATCCTCAGGTATGAGAACTATGAGGCCAGTTTACAACCCTTGGGTGGTTCCACGAGTCATGGAACCAACCCGTGGAACTCAGACTGAGGGTCACCAGTTTTCCCATGAACCACGAGTAGGTTCCATGACTCGTAGAAGTTTCTATGGGTCATCCTGTTGAGTCATGGAAACTCATCCGCAGCTTGGAATTTTGGCTCAGGAATCACGACTTCAATCCACGAGCCATGGTTACTTCTACGGTCCATGGAAAGGACCAATAGAACCTGAAGCCGAGTTTTTAATCAGCTTTTCTCCGATTAAATCCCAGGGGTATTACTATAATTACCCACCCTTTTAAGTCCTAAGTGAGGTCGTTTTGACCATTTTAGTAGGGTTTTATTCCCTAATAGCCTAAACTCTTCTCATTCTAAGCAATCCTATTCCAAAAGGAGGAAGAAATCCTTCAAGCTCCAAGTCTGAAGCTCCAAGTTCAAGTCTCCATTTATTTTCACCTTAAGATCAAGCAAGTGTCAATAAGGTGTGTGGGTATTCAATAAGGGAATTCCTTCACCCTTATGCCCAAAACCCCAATGTTCTAAATTGATTTTGTGAATTATTAAATTAGGGTTCTTACTTAATTCTCATGGGTTCTTCTATAAATTATTTCCTCGTGATTCTTCTATGAATTCTAACTCCAAATTTCTTGGCTTTGCATGGATTTTTATAAGAGGTTTCCTATTTAGGATTTGAAGGCTAACCCTTGTCCAATTTGTCAAATTGTTATGAATTTAGTCTACTAGCATTAATTCATGGTTTCTCACCTTTTACCCATGTTTCATATGAGATTCCTTAAGTGTTTTCAAAAGCCCATGCATTGAGAATGATTTCTAGCATGATTTCACCCTATGGTATGCTTTCAATCAAAAACCCTATTTTGAAAGTCTATAAAGCTATGCATGTGTTGAGTAAGTTTTCCATGATTTTGTACAAGCACGATGAACAAGGCATGTTTTCAAATACATGATTGTTAGCATATGATTTATGACATGATATGGAGCTTAGGCTCACAACAGTATATTTATGATTTTTATGACATCCCGACGTTCCATTAATTCTCTTGAACTATTTTCAAAACCAAGGTTTGTGAGTTGTAAGATGATTCGGGTTTGCCAATATGATTATGATTATGAACAAGATTTTGCATCTAGATATGTCACATGTATGTGAGCTATATGTATGTTTTGGGAGTAGTATTTAGCACCGAGTGATGAGGGTTTCAGATAACCCAAGTCCAAAACTACGTTGTCACCATAGGTTTCCCTCTGTGACTTATGACAGGATCCTATTATGACATGGTTCTAACCTTGGCCGGTTAGGACAACCTTTTTCAGTGTGGGTACATGACACTGAACTCCATGTAGCTCATCATGGTTTAATGTCGGTTAAGAGAAACTCCTATATGAATATTTTCAAGTTTTCTAAGTCTTATGATATCTTTTTTTGAGGTATGACTTTTATCTCATGCTTTATTCTTTCATTATGATATTTACTTATGATTTCTTCTATTGATGCATGAACTCAGTTTTAAGCATGCTTTCAAGTATACTTTATCATGATTTATGCATATCTCGCATACTCAGTATATTCTATAGTACTGACCGAATACCTCTTTGTGTTGCATCCTATTATGATGTAGATCTTGTAGCCCTCTCCCAGATTCGTGGCTAGTAGATCAGTAGCACATCTAGCTAGCTTGGTGAGTCCTCTTCCTTTGAGGACTTGGAGTTTAGCTTCATTCTAGACTATTAGTTCTTTCATTCAGTTTTCAGTATTTAGAGTTAGTTGGGGGCTTGTCCCAACAACTCGTCAATAGTAGAGGCTTTCAGACATAGAGTCAGATATTCAGTTTAACTAAAATTGTCATTTTTAGACTTATATTTATATGACAGATCAAGTTGCTCATTACTTCAGTTAAGCTTCCATTCTTATGTTTTGTTCAGTTTTTAAGATATGCTAATGTCAGAGGGTTATCTTGAGATCACTTATGATCTTAGGTCTCCTGTTACATCCAGAGGGTAGGCTCGGGGTGTGACATGGAGGGTTGCCTCATGTGCTTCTGCAGCTGCCTGAGCTCCAACCCTGGCGGGTGTTTCTCTACCTCGGCCACTGCCCTTGCCCCTTCCTCTACCTCTTACAGCTGGGCCCGCTGGTCTCGCTCTGTTGTTCCTTGTATTAACCATCTGCGGACAGAAGAGTAAAAGAGTTAGATACCAATTCGTATCACCAGATACCAATTGGAATCAAGTTATAGCACGAAGGAATGAAGAAGTGATAGTTTCCTAAAGTCCTATAGCCTCTCGAAGAAAAGTACATACATCTTTGTACCATTCCACAAGACTGTACTAGACTCATTTTGGTATGACGAGATCAATGAACATAGGGCTTTGATACCATCTTTGTCACGACCCAGACCCGCTGTGAGTGGCACCAACCCGAAACCCCCCGGATGAGCGGACCATAATCGACCCAACACTTACCAAGTCTAACAGGTCAAAACCAATGCATAAAGTAAACTAACATTCAAGTCTCAAAATACTATTATAAATAAAAGCCTGCGAAAATTCCTCCCTAGAACCTGAAAGTCATTGTACCAAAACAATCTACCAATGTCTAGAATGCGAGGATGCAACCCAAAATAAACAAGAGCTTAAGCCCGAAACAAGTGGGTTATAACTAAAAGAAAGAAACCAAGGTAGTTCGACCAAAGCAGCTCACCCTTGATGTCTAGAAATGCTGGGACTACAAGTGAGGTCGTTCGTCAGGCATCAGAAGATTGCCTGTACTCACAAAAGAAAAGCAAGTGCAGAATCAGTACACAACCACCGTTGGTAGGATCATCAGCCAGTTCCAAATAAGCAGAATATGAACAGTAAACCATAACATAGTAAGGTACAGTAACCATGTAATAAGCCACAATATACCGACTACAAATCTTTTCCTTAGCTTATCAACCACATGAAAACATATGACAATCATTCACACATTCAATGAAAACAACATATATATATAACCCTTTTCACATAGCTTGGACCCACCAAAGATCCCCCTAACTACACCTAAGTGTTCAACATGCGACCCCGATCTACACCAAGACCAACCTAACACAGAGATATAATTACCAGACCTCTTATGGACCATATGCAACAATCACATTTCAATAATATATAACCCGGTCTACTTAGGGACCATATATAAAAATCATATTTCAATAATATACAATCTGGACCATTCATGGAACCATCGAAAGAATATAACAATTGAAAATAACATAACCCATACCAGGTGTGGTACCCAAGCCAACCATTATGAATTCCCGTACCAGGAGTGGTACCCGAGCCAACCGTTAGTATACCCGTACCAAGTGTGGTACCCGAGCCAACCGTTAGTAATTCTCATACCAGGTGTGGTACCCGAGCCAACCGAATGTCACACCAGGTCCAATCAATCACAACCAATAAATAAACATACTTGTAAAACCAATAAGCAAACAAAACAAGTTCATTTCACAAGACTGATTACCAGACAACTAGACATTCACAATTCATTCCCTAAATATGCAACTCTTACACTACTACAAAATAGTATGTGAACACATAATGCATATTAGAATCAATAACCATCACCTATCTCGAATTATTCAAAAGCTCTACTAAACCAGAGCTTTCCTGCTTTCCAAAAATTTGCTTGTTCTTGTTCTAAAAACAAACACACAATAACTATAATCAATTACTGGCCTAAAATACCCAAATTATGCAAGAATCCCAATCCCCTAAGCCAAACTATGATCATTCCACATTTTTTCGGGTATTCCCACCATGAATTCACCTAATGCTACCATTTTTATGGATAAGTTTAGAGAATTATGGCTAAATGATCATAACCCATCAACAATAAATAAGACCCAAGAACTCTAGCACCCTAGAATCCCATTTTTCCCCGGATTCTACCATTCCTAGGTCATTCCAAACCCTCCCCCAAGTCCATAACTAGTAATTCTACTCCGTAGGAATTAAAGCACTAAGTTAAGGTAGTATAATCCTTACCTTTGGGATGAAAAATGATGCAAATAGAGGAAAATCGCTTAAAATTGCCTTTTCCTTCTTCCAAAACGTTCTTGATGAAAATTGAACATTTTGGGGGAGTTTCTGCATTAAATCCCAACTCGCTCTGCTATAGCGGTCCACGCTCCGCTATAGATGTACCGTTGGTGCGGAACCATCCGCTATAGCGGTGCTGATCGACATTAACTTCTGCTATAGCGGTAATTTCTCTGCTATAGTGGAGGTCGCTACAGTGATATGTCAATTGCTATGACGATTGTCACGGGACAGAAAGGGTTAAAGTTCCCCAAAAGTGCCCATTTTACAACACACTGAATTTCCTGACATTTTGAAACAACCCCTTCACGTCAACCTCAATACCAGGAGTTTCACGTACCCGAATTCACTTCTGAAAAGTAACCCGGACTCTTATATGTCTTAGATACAAGGAAAAGTAGCTCAATACAAGACACGTTACCTGATCCTCATACGAATTGCTCTAGACCATACCTCACTCCAAAACTGGCCGAGATTAGCCTAGCCCAAAATTTTCAACTCCCAACCAGAAAGTTTTCTAACTTGAAACTTGTCACAAAAAGTCTACCCGTAATGATGAACTCGGTCATTACATATACTAGCCAGGGATTACCACTTTGACCTACATGTAGGCAGTGTGGCCGAGCATATGGAGGGAAGTGTTGGCATCGGTCAAATGCTTGTTGTTTGTGTCGTATAGAGGGTCATATGGTACGAGATTGTCACGACCTAGACCCACCATGAGTGGCACCCACCTAAAAAAACCCGGATGACCAGACCATAACTGACCCAACACTTACCAAGTCTAACAGCTTAAAACCAATGCATAAAGTAAACTAACATTCAAGTCTCAAAATACTATTATAAATAAAACCCTGCAAAACTTCCTCCGTAGAACCTGAAAGTCATCGTACCAAAATAATCTACCAATGTCTAGAATGTGGGGATGCAATCCCAAATAAACAAGAGTTTAAGCCCAAAATAAGTGGGCTATAACTAAAAGAAAGAAACCAAGGTAGTTCAATCGAAGCAGCTCACCCTTGATGTCTAGAAACACTAGGACTACAAGTCAGGTCGTGCGTCAGCAGTCAGAAGATTGCCTATACTCACAAAAGAAAAGAAAGTGCAGAATCAGTACACAACCACCGATACTGGTAGGATCATCATCCAGTTCCAAATAAGCAGAATATGAATAGTAAATCATAACATAGTAAGGTACAGTAAACATGTAATAAGCCACAATATGCCGACTACAAATCTTTTTCTTAGCTTATCAACCACATGAAAACAGATGACAACCATTGACATATTCAATGAAAACAACATATATATAACTCTTTTCACATAGCCCGAACCCACCAAAGATCCCCCTAACCACACCTAAGTGATAAACATGTGACCTCGGTCTACACCAAGACCAACATAACACATAAATATAAGTACCTGACCTCTCATAGACCATATACAATAATAATATTTCAATAATATACAACTCGGTCCACTCAGGTACCATATGCAATAATCATATTTTAATAATATACATCCCGGTCCACTCATGGAACCATCGAAAGAATACAACAATTGCAAATAACATAACCCGTACTATGCGTGGTACCCGAGCCAACCATTATAAATTCCTGTACCAGGTGTGGTACCCGAGCCAACCATTAGTATACCCATACCAGGCGTGGTACCCGAGCCAACCATTAGTAATTCTCATACTAGGCGTGGTACCAGAGCCAATCGAATGTCACACCAGGTCTAATCAATCACAACCAATGAACAAACATACTTGTAAAACCAACAAGCAAACAACACAAGTTTATTTCACAAGACTAATTACCGGACAACTAGACATTCACAATTCATTCCTTAAACATGCAACTCCTACACTACTATGAAATAGTACGTGAACACATAATGTATATTAGAATAAATAACCATCACCTACCTCAAATTATTCAAAAGCTCTACCAAAACGGAGCCTTCCCGCTTTCCAAAATTCTTGCTTGTTCTTGGCCTAAAAACAAACACACAATAACTATAATCAATTAGTGGCCTAAAATACCCAGATTATGCAAAAATCCCAATCCTCAGGCCAAACTATGATCATTCAACTCCTTTTCCGGGCTTTCCCATCATCAATTCAGCTAATGCTACTATTTTTATGGATAAGTTTAGAGAATTATGGCTAAATGATCATAACCCATCAATAATAAACAAGACCCAAGAACTCTAGCACCCTAGAATCCCTTTTTTCCCCAGATTCTACCATTCCTAAGTCAATCCAAACCCTTCTCCAAGTCCATAACTAGTAATTCTACTCCATAGGAATTAAAGTACTAAGTTAAAGGAGTAGAATCCTAACCTTTGGGATGAAAAACAATGTCAAATAGAGGAAAATTGGCTAAAATCGCCTTGCCCTTCTCCCAAACCATTCTTGATAAAAATTGAACGTTTTGAGGGAGTTTCTGTATTAAATCCCAACTCGCTCTGCTATAGTGGTCCACACTTTGCTATAGCGGTACCACCATAGCAGAACCATCTTCTATAGTAGTGCTGACCGATGTTGACTTCCACTATAGTGGTAAATTCTCCACTATAGCGGAGGTCGCTATAGCAATGTGTCAATCACTATGGTGGTTGACATGGGACATAAAATCATAAAGTTCCCCAAAAGTTCCTATTTTATAACACACTTAATTTTTTGACATTCTAGAACAACCCCTTCACGTCAACCTCAATACCGAGAGGTTCACTTACCCGAACTCACTTTTGAAAAGTCCCCCAGACTCCTATATATCTTAGCTACAAGGAAAATTAGCTCAATACAAGATATGTTACCCAATCATTACCTGGATTACCCTAGACCATACCTCACTCTAAAACTGGTCGAGACTAACCTAGCCTAAAATTTTCAACTCCTAATGTAATGACCCTTTCGGTTATTTCTATGTATACCTTTTCCTTGTGCCGTTAGATCTTGTTTGTAGCGGCCCCATGTCACTTAAGGCTTGTCAGGACCGGTATTTCGATGCCGGGTCCATTTGTTTGGCCGTATGATAAGTTTTGAAGACAAGCAAGTCGGGAAAAGTTATCGTAAGTTCCTTTAATAAATTTTCTGAACTTTGGGTAAAATGTCTCAGGGCTTTTCCCTCAATATATAAAGATTTAGAAGTCCCCCTAAATACCAAATCGAAGGTCTACGAGTCTCGTTTCCAACGCATTAAACCTCACGTCCAACTGATCTCGGAGTGAAAAGTTATGACTATTTTACCGCAGACTGTATGGCAGAAATCGGGTTGCGAACCGGGTCGCGAACCGGGTCGGGTCAAAATCGATTTAAAGCCTCAACTTCACGTTTTAAAACGTCGTTTCAGTTCTGAAACAGTGAGAAAACATAAGGGAGGGTTCCAAGAGAGTTCTTGAGTATCGAAATCGTGCGTACTTGAAAATATTTAATTTAAAAGTTGAATGTGGTAGAAATTTATATTATTATTACCTTTTTAAAATATTTTAAAGGTTTATGAAAAATATTTTTGTTACGATATAATTGTATATGTATTTATTTTATAAGGTTTTTATACATTGTAATATTTTAACGGAGATAGTAAATTTAGTTATGTTGAAGATTATTATTATAATATAGTAGGTTTTATTCGAAATAATTTTCTACTAATTATGGTATATTCAAAAAGTTTTAATTATTTTACCACGAACCTATGCAATATCCGAGTGCATAGATAATGGGATGGGAACTTTAAAAATAGTGACACCACAACTTCCACGTGGTGGATAGTAGTGGTGTTGTAGTATACGTGGCATGGGTGTTACTAACAAATGCCACCAACCTCTCTCACTATTATTTAATAGTTTACTACTAAGAATCCAATTACATGGATAGGGAATCTTTGGTGTGTATATATATAGCATTATAGTGGCTGCAATGTGAGGTGACACATCTGCCAACTTGGTATATATATTTCTAGCATAAAAGTTCCTTACCAAAATTCAATCCCTCACGTTATTGTTGTATTAAATTTCATTCAATTTGATTTCATTTCAGAGCGGTTCGAACTCGGAAATCATCATTCTAGCAGCTTGTCGTCGGACGACAGGTAGGTTACGATTTATTTTCCCTAGACTCCGCATATATAGGATAAAATTGTATTAATGGGCATCCTTGGGTTGGTTTATTAGGTTGGTACCACAGACCTCGACCGCTTTATTCATGTCCGCCTACTTTTGTTCCTCCGTTGCTTGTAGTATTTGCCGACATATTTTATTTACCCTTGTGGTCCTGTGAGACCTTGTTGACTCTGGAACATAGAAGGTGGGATTTTGGGGATGTCCGCGAGTCCCGGGCATAGAATTATCCTTCTAGGCTGGTTATGCTTGCTGAGTAGTTGTGGGCCTGTGCAGGGTCGATAGGTTGATTGTGAGCTGCTGGGCAGCTATTGTGTGTGATCATACCATTTCCATGCATATAAAGAGGTTTATCCATGTTTTACTATGGTTTTGGCTTCGGGCCTACTGACACTATTTTCTAACCTTGCATGGCCCCGGGGGCCTGTTTTTAATGGAAATGATTTGGAAATGGTTTGATTTAACTTGTGAATGTTCCTGGGTAAAAGAAAGTAAAATTATGTTTTAAAACACCAGTTTTACTACTAACGCTAGACTCGGCAGGGCCGGGGTGCTAGTTGAGTTTTCTTGCTACTTGAGATGATTTTTAGCCTCGGTCGGACCGAGCACCTGAGATGACTTTCTACTGTTTAGACCCGGTTATGCCCGGGCACCCTTGGAGGGGTTTTTTTTGAGATATTTTCCTACTACTTTAGTCCTGGACAGGGTCTGGGCATGCATATTCGAGACTGGGTCTCTATCTTGATACCGGACTTGCTTCCAGACGACATGTTTTGATACTGAGTTTTAGTATGGGGTCTGGGACCTCCATGTACCTTGCCATCCGGGCTAGGGGTGCGGGCTGCGTGTGCCGGAGGAAAGGGTATACGGTGGAGTAGAGGTATACGGGCAGTGTCCTTCCATGGAACCTACCTGCTGGGCCGGATTGGCACCGGAGGAGGTACATACAGAGATACCATTTCACTTGAGACCTTCATGCATCATATCATTCATTGTTTGAGGCTCCACCCTTATTTGTTGTTTGTTGATTGTACGCTCCGGTAGTATGGGATGCCGGAGGGTTTGTTTTCACTTGTTTGTGTTCCTCGGTTGTATGGGCGGCCGGGGGACTGTAGGTAGACTCTTGCTATTTACTTACAGAATTATTCCCTGTTACGGTTAAGTATGAAATTGGTTACTGCTAAACTGTTAGTTTCTGGATTGGGATTGATATGATTAGTTGAGTTTGATTCATGTCTCTGAGCATGCCTATCATTACTCTTTTCTCTTCTTCTTACACTTGAGGTTACCGGTATACCGTCCATTTCGTAAACTTATTTGTATACACTGTTATTGCAAGGACCCCAGGTGCGTTATTTCTTACTTTCACCTGTGCCTATGGTGTGTATATTCTGCTTACTGGCCTCACATGTGGTTCTGTTGATTTCCCTCTGGGCTAGTTCCTGTGTACCTTTCGTTGATTTCTGTGACTGCTTGCTTCTATTCTGTCTATTACTACGCTTTTATCTTATATGTGCCCAGTCGGCCTATGATACCTACTGGGTACCTTATGCTTCGCATTTGGTGCTCACCCCTACCCCCTGCATCTTTGGGTGCAGATCCTAGCGTGGGCCATCGCCGTTAGATCGCTGTGATTCGTGCTTGGAGATCTGTTGGGGACTACTTCAGACTGAGGGTGAGCTCTTGGCGATCGGAGCTTAGCTTTAGTTTATCCTTTTGCTTCATGTACTCTATTACTATTCAGAGACATCTGTAAATATTGTTTTGGATCATTTGCACTCCATGTATGTAGTTTTGGCTCTATACTATGATACCAGGTCTTGGGGTTTGGTTTAGTTTCCGCATATGTATATATTTAAAGCCCTTTTATCTGTTCTCTTCGTCTTGTTCTCTTATTTGTTAGATAGTAGCCCATTACTAACTGTTCTGGGCTACGGGGATTGGTTCACCTACCGGGGGTTGTAGGTGCCATCATGACCGAGAAATTGGGTCGTGACACCTAACCCAGAAGTTTTCTAACTTGAAACTTGGCATGAAAAGTCTACTTGTAATGACAAACCTGGTCATTACAACAAATACCAATTTACCAATTGTTCATCCCCGATGATCAAACTCGAAAATATGGAAATAAAGAAGGGAAAGAGTAGTACCTGAATCCTCAAACAAGTGAGGCTTCTTGTCCCGTATGTCCTTCTCGATTTCCCAAGTGGATTCATCAACTGGATAATGCTTCTACTAAACTTTTACCATACTGATTACCTTTGTCCTCAATTTTTGAAAATCCCGATCAAGAATCACAACCGGTTCTTCTTTATAGCGAAGGTCCTTATCCAGTAATACTTTATCCCACTTGATAATGTAATATCCATCCCCATGGTACCGCTTCAGTGCTAACCTATAAGACACTGGACCTACCATTTTGAGAACTTTAAATGAGCTGATAAACTGTGGGCTAAGCTTGCCCTTCTTACAAAAATGCGTAACTCTTTACATTGGTGACACTTATAATCGTACCTGTTTACCAACCTGAAATTCCATGCCTGTTACTTTGCGATCTGTGTATTCCTTCTGCCTGTGCTGGGCTGCTAGCAACTTAGTCTGAATGCCACTTACTTTTTCCTGCGCTTCCCTTACCAATTCTATGCCCAGAGGCTTCACATAACCTGCCTCGAACCACACTATAGGTGATCTATGTAACACCCCAGAACTTCCAAGCCCAGACTAAGCTCAGAAAACCAGTAGAGAATAAAAATTTCAAAAAATTCAAGTTTTCAGGAACCACTGTTCAAGAGTACGGATCGTAGTTTGGCACTATGGACCGTCATCTTGAACTGTAGTTCAAGTGCTAGTAGCTCTCCAGTACATGTCCCAGGGACTATGGTTAGGACCACGGACCGTAGTTTAGAACCATGGCTCGACCTGTCACACGTGGTTTCCCTGAATCAGAGGACCCCCAGTTCTAGTCCTAGAAACCACGAGTTGGTTTATGGACCGTACTTCAGAAGAACGGTCCATTTTTTGACTCATGGAAATCCCCAGGCTAAGTCAAATCCTAGGAACCACGAGTGACATGACGAACCGTCGTTCATAAGAATGGTCCATCCTGTTGAGTCGTAGTTCCTGATACCAGAGACCCCTAAAACTCTTAGGCAGAACCACGACTCAGGTTGACGGTCCGTCGTCTAGGAGTACGGTCTATCATCTGGAGTCGTGATCCCTGAGTCGCATTTTCTGCAAAAATTCTTTTAACTTTTCCAGGGGTATTTTGGGCTTTTCCTTTCCCTTTTAAGGCCTAAGCTACGTAGTTTTATGTCATTTAAGCCTAATTAAGTAGTCTAAAACTACCTAAAACATTCATTCCCTTAAATTCTTTAAACTTAGAAAGAAAATAAGAGAAAGAGGCGACAGTTTTCCTCCAAGAACAAGAAGAGGTCTTCATCAAGTTCAGCCCTAAAAATCCAAGGATTTCTCTGTGGATTTCTTCACCAGTTATGTGGGATTTCACTAGTGGGTTCCTTTTACCCATTAGGTTCCTAGATTCCAGTCAGCCTTCAGTTTTCTCTATGAATGTTTCAGACCTAGGGTTCCTAAATCTTAGGGAATTATTGTAATTCAATTCTTATAGCTTTTATGGTATTGATTATATGTTTCTTAGAGAATTAGTACAGTTTCATAAATAATGCTCAGAAACCCTAGCTTGTAGAAATTCCAGTATTTTCATGAATTTAGCTTGCTAGGAAGGTCAATTATATGCTTATGGTTCAGAAATTGAATGACATATCCTTCAGCCTATGTATGTTGCATTCTCAGTCATTTATCAGTGTTTTGAGCTATCCTTTATTTCAGTACATTATTACTTACATTCAGTAGGAGTAGACTTAGTACCGAGCGGACAAGGGGATGAAGGCTTAGCTGTCCGCTTAGGCTAAGACCTTTAGTAGAAGTCCCTAAGTCCCAGAACTACGGCTCCATGTAGGTATTAAAGGAGCCAGCTGTCAGAATAGGCTACACCTCTTTGTCCCTTGAGGATACCAGTAGTGGATCCACGTCATACTTGTTCGTACCCTTGGAAAGGTATGAACACCCTTCTATCTAGGGTTACAGGTTGGCCCCATAGTTAGCTCAACTTGGGGTATGTCGGTTAGTAGTGTCTCCCACAGTCAGATTCATGTGCATTGACCGTGTATCCAATATATATGTTCAGTATTCAGTTCAGCATGTTATTTCATGATTTATACTTGGTCATTGCATTCAGTTTAGCATTCAGTTATGTTGCAGTATATCTATTTTCATGTTCAGTTCTATATTATCCAGCTTTGTACATATCCGACATACTCAGTACATTCAAAAAACTGATGCATACTTTTGTGCTATATCATTTTATAATGTAGGTTCAGGCACTCAGCATCTATACTGTGCTTAGTTTGATTTCTGGTCCTTATCTAGTAGCTCAGTTGGTGAGTCCTCAGTAGTTCGAGGATGATAGACATGCTTATATCTTCCGCATTTATTTATAATTTTAGATTTATTAGAGTTAGCTGGGGGCATATCCCAGCAACTCCTATTCAGTTAGAAGGCTTTCAGACATAGATTAGATTCAGCAGTCGTTAGTGTGGTTTTCAGTCAACACTATGTTTTTATATACTTTATATATTTAGATTCTTGGGTTCTTCCCACTTTCATATATTAAACTATTTTATCTTCCGCACAGTGCATGTCTTAACCTAAATTTGTATAGATGTGTCATGCCATGGGTTAGCTTGGGGTCACTTATGACACTAAGCACCGTGTTGCGCCCGGGGGTAGCTTTGGAGCATGACAAATTTGGTATCAGAGCATAAGGTTTAAGTGTCCTAGGATGTCTGAAAGCCGCATCAAGTAGAGTTTTCCTCATGGGTGTGAAGCGCGTCACACTTATGGGGGAGAGACTATGAGATGTCATTAGGAATAACTTCCCTTCTTTCCTTTCCATCTTATTCTATAGAATATGATCTCTATTTAATCTTCCTCTATTCTAACTAATACTCTTCACATTTCAAAAAAATGCCTCCCAGAAGAGCTAACGCTAGGAATCAGCCAGCAGCTCTAGCAGACCCATTGAACGAGCAGGTTACACATGTTGAATTCAGGGCTGCTTTTCAAGTACTTGCTTAGGCCATGACCACCCAGGTCAATCAGCAGGCTGCGGCACCAGCTCCGCCTCAGGTTAATGCTGCTGCAGCCAGAATCCAGGACTTCACTCGGATGAACCCTCCAGAGTTTCATGGGTCCAAGTATGAAGAGGATCCCCAAGAGTTCTTAGAGGATATTCACAAAGTGAAAAGCATTATGGGTGTCACTCCAGTAGAGAGTGTAGACTTGGCTGCCTATTAGCTGAAAGGGGTGGCTTACACTTGGTACTAGCAGTGGAAGGAATCTCGTTGTGCCAATGCAGGACTAGTGACTTGGGATTTTCTCAAAACTGCTTTTCTGAATTGGTTCTTTGCACTAGAGCTCAGGGAAGCCAAGGTTCAGGAGTTCATCAACCTGAAGCAGAATGACATGAGCATAAAGTACTATGCTCTAAATTCACTTAGCTATCCAAGTACGCCCCGGCAATAGTAGTTGACTCTAGAGCTCGTATAAGCAAGTTCGTGTCTGGTGTGTCAGATGATGTGGTCAAGGAATGCAAGACCACAATGCTCGTTAAGGAAATGGATTTCTCTAGGCTAGTTACTTATGGTCAGCAGAATGAGGAGGAAAAGATCAAGGAAAGGGGAGGTGATACTAAGAGGGCTAGGACAGGTGATTACAGCCACTTTCAGCAGAGGTCAGAGGGTGGCAACCACTCTCAATATCGCTAGAAGAATTCATCTCCAGCTCCATCTACTTCCAGTGCCCAGTGCCTAAGTTAAAAAAGGATAGGCGGGATAGAGCATCTGGCTCCAAGTCCCAAGGTACGATTACTAGTGGGCGCACTAATCCTGTATGTAAGAAGTATGGTAGGAACCACCAGGGTGAGTGCATGGCAGGCAGCAAAAATTTCTTTGGGTGTGGTAAGCCAGGACACATGATGAGGGAGTGTCCTACAACTTCTAAGAAGGGTAGGGATGTTCTCCCACAGACTCAGACTGGTTCTACAGCAGCTCCAACAGGTCGCCCCACTCAGCAGGGTGCCTCATCTGGAACAGGTGGTGGTCAGATCCAGAATAGGTTATATGCTCTTCAGGATCGACAGGACTAGGAGGATTCTTCTAATGTGGTCATGGGTACGTTGCGAGTATTTAATACTGATGTTTATGCGTTGTTAAACCCGGGGGCTATGCTTTCCTTTATAACTTCATATATAGCAATAAATTTTAGTGTCAATCCAGAAACTCTCCCAAAACCCTTCTCAGCCTCTACTCCAATTGGTGACCCAGTTATAGCTAGACGGGTATACAGAAATTGCCCAGTCATTATTTCCCAGAAAGTCACCTCAGTAGATCTTGTAGAGTTAGAAATGGTAGACTTTTATATCATTCTAGTCATGAATTGATTACATTCCTATTATGCCTCAGTCAATTATAGAACTAGGGTCGTTCAGTTTCAGTTTCCTAATGAGCCAGTCCTAGAGTGGAAGGGTAGCAACTCAGTGCCTATAGGTCATTTCATCTCCTACCTTAAGGACAGAAAGATGATTTCCAAGGGATATATATATCATCTTGTGCAGGTTAAGGATTCAAAATCTGAGACCCCAACTCTTGAGTCAGTCCCAGTAGTAAATGAGTTTCCAGAAGATTTTCTCGGAGTTCCTCCCCAAAGGGAAATCAACTTCGAAATAGATCTCTTTCCAGATACCCAGCCTATTTTGATTCCTCCTTACAGAATGGCTCCAGCTGAGCTTAAGGAATTTAAAGAACAGATGAAAGACCTTTTAGATAAGGGCTTCATCAGACCCAGCATCTCTCTATGGGGTGCTTCAGTGTTGTTCGTGCATATTAAAGACGGTTCTCTCAGGATGTGCATCGACTACCGTCAGTTGACAAAGTCACAATCAAGAACAAATACCCCATCCCCAGGATTGATGACTTGTTTGACCAGCTTCAGGGGGCTATCTATTTCTCTAAGATAGACCTCAGATCCGGCTATTATCAGCGCAGAGTCAGAGATAGTGACATCCCAAAGACAGCCTTCAAGACTCGGTATGGTCACTATGAATTTGTTGTTATGTCTTTTGGACTAACTAATGCTCCTGCGCTTTCATTGACTTAATGAATAGGGTGTTCAAATAGTATTTTTGACTTGTTCATCATTATTTTCATTGACGATATCCTTGTTTACTCTCAGAATGACGAGGAGCATGCAACTCATCTGAGGGTTGTTCTGCGAACTCTCAAAGATCACCAACTATTTTCTAAGTTCATCAAGTGTGAATTCTGGTTATAGTCTGCCACTTTGCTTGGTCATATGGTGTCCAGAGAAGGGATCTGTGTTGATTCCCAGAAAATTGAGGCAGTAAAGCACTGAACCAGACCCACCTCTCTGACCGACATCTATAGTTTTTTAGGTTTGGATGGTTACTACCAGAGATTTGTTGAAGGATTTTCATCCGTAGCAGCCCCATTGACCAAGTTGACTCAGAAAAAGGTCAGGTTTCAGTGGTCAGATGAGTGTGAGAAGAGTTTCTTAGAACTGAAGACCAGGTTGACTACAGCACCCGTCTTAAATCTACCAGAGGTTTTAGATGGCTGAGGTTTATTGCGATGCGTCCAGATTCGTCTTGGGCTGTGTTTTGAAGTAGTAGGGTAAGGTCATAGCTTATGCTTCCAGGCATCTTAAGGTGTATGAGAAGAACTACCCGACTCATGACCTCGAGCTTGTAGTGGTTGTGTTTGCCCTAAAGATTTAGAGACACTATTTGTATGGTGTTCATGTTGATATGTTCACAGATCTTAAGAGCCTCCAGTATGTGTTCACCCAAAAAGAGTTGAATCTTCGCCAGAGGAGGTGGCTTGAGTTCCTCAAGGATTATGACATGAATGTGCTCTACCATCCGGGTAAGTCCAATGTTGTAGCTGATGCTCTCAGCAAACTGTCTATGGGTAGTGTATCTCATGTTGAGGAAGAGAAGAAAGAATTAGCCAGAGATGTTCACTGGCTTGCTCTCTTAGGAGTCTGCCTTATGGACACGTCAGATGGTGGTGTGATAGTTCAAAATGGGTCAGAATCTTAATTGGTAGTGGAGGTTAAGGAGAAATAGGATAGTGATCCCATATTACTTCAGTTGAAGGGTGCATTTCATCAGCAGAGAGTTGAGGTTTTCTCCCTAGGGGGAGATGGTGTACTTTGTTATCACGGTCATTTATGTGTTCCTAAGGTGGGTGATTTGAGGTAGCAGATCCTTTCAGAAGCCCATAATTCCAGATATTCCATTCATCTAGATGCCACTAAGATTTACCATGATCTACGGGAAGTCTATTGGTGGAACGGCATAAAGAGGGACATCGGAGATTTTGTGGCTAAGTGTCCCAACTGTCAGCAGGTTAAGGTAGAATATCAGAAACCAGGAGGTGTGACTCAGGAAATTAGCATTCCTACTTGGAAGTGGGAATTGGTCAACATGGATTTCATTACGGGTTTACCTCGTACTCATAGACAGCATGACTCCATTTGGGTGATAGTGGACAGGGTCACTAAGTCAGCTCACTTCTTGAAAGTCAAGACTACAAATTTAGCAGAGGATTATGCTAGATTCTACATCAGCAAGATAGTCAGGTTGCATGGGGTTCCCTTGTCTATCATCTCAGATAGAGGTCCTCAGTTTACATCTCGTTTCTGGAGATCTTTCCAGAAAGGTCTTGGTACTCAGGTGAATTTTAGTACAACATTTCATCCGCAGATGGATGGTCAGGCAGAGCGTCCCATTCAGACCTTAGAGGACATGTTGAGGGCTTGTGTGATCGATTTCAAAGGTAGTTGGGATGATCACCTACCTCTCATAGATTTTGCCTACAATAACAACTTCTATTCTAGCATTCAGATGGCCTCATATGAGGCCCTCTATAGGCGTAGATATAGGTCACCTGTTGGTTGGTTTGAAGTAGGTGAAGCAGCTTTGATTAGACCAGATTTGGTACATGAGGCTATGGAGAAATTTCAGCTCATTAGAGATAGGCTAAAGACAGCTCAGAGTCATCAGAAGTCCTATGCAGATGTTAGGAGAAGAGACTTAGAGTTTGAAGTTGATGATTGGATTTTTTCTGAAAGTGTCACCCATGAAGGGTGTAATGAGATTTGGCAGGAAAGGGAAGCTCAGTCCCAGGTATGTAGGTCCTTATAGAATCTTGAAAAGGGTGGTTAATATGGCTTACGAGTTAGAGTTGCCATCAGAACTAGCATCAGTTCATCCAGTCTTTCATATTTCCCTATTGAAGAAGTGTGTGGGGGATTCGACTTTGATAGTACCTTTGGAAACTGTGGCTGTGAAGGATAGCCTCACCTATGAGGAGGTTCCAGTCGAGATTCTTGACCGTCAGGTTAGTAGGTTGAGAAATAAAGAAGTCGCTTAAGTGAAAGTTTTGTGGAGGAATCAGTCCGTAGAGGGAGCTACTTGGGAAGCAGAAGCAGCCATAATGTACAAGTACCCCCACCTCTTTCCCTCCGATTCAGTTTCACCTTGAGGTAAATAGTTTCTCTCTAGTCTCTCAGTCTACTCTTGTGAAATTCAGTCTCAGCACCTTGTTCCATCAGTTACCCTTGCATTTCAGCATACTTACATGTTTGTGGAACTCAGTTCAGTTAGATATCAGTTTCTAGTACTCTGTTGATAGGGATTGCAGCTCTTCCCCTCCAAAGTCAGCTTATTCAGTCTTTATTCGAGGATGAATGATCCCAAGGGTGAGATATTGTAACACCCCAGAACTTCCAAGCCCAGACTAAGCTCAGAAAACCAGTAGAGAATAAAAATTTCAAAAAATTCAAGTTTCCAGGAACCACGGTTCAAGAGTACGGACCATAGTTTGGAACTACAGACCGTCATCTTAAACTGTAGTTCAAGTCCCAGTAGCTCTCCAGTACATATCCCAGGGACTACTGTTAGGACCATAGATCGTAGTTTCGAACAATGGATCAACCTGTCACATGTGGTTTCCCTGAATCAGAGGACCCCCAGTTCTAGTCAAAGAAACCACGAGTTGGTTTACGGACCATACTTTAGAAGAATGGTCCATCCTTTGAATCATGGAAATCCCTAGGCTAAGTCAAATCCCAGGAACCACGAGTCACATGACGAACCGTCTTTCAGAAGAACGGTCCTTCCTTTTGAGTCGTAGTTCCTGAGACCAGAGACCCCTAAAACTCTTAGGCAAAACCACGACTCAGGTTGACGGTCCGTCGTCCAGGAGTACGGTCTATCGTCCGGAGTCGTGATCCCTGAGTCGCGTTTTCTGCAAAAATTCTTTTAACTTTTCCAGGGGTATTTCGGGCTTTTCCTTTCCCTTTTAAGGCCTAAGCTATGTAGTTTTATGTCATTTAAGCCTAATTAAGTAGTCTAAAACTACCTAAACCATTCATTCCCTTAAATTCTTTAAACTTAGAAAGAAAATAAGAGAAAGAGGGGACAGTTTTCCTCCAAGAACAAGAAGAGGTCTTCATCAAGTTCAGCCCTAAAAATCCAAGGATTTCTCTGTGGATTTCTTCACCAGTTATGTGGGATTTCACTAGTGGGTTCCTTTTACCCATTAGGTTCCTAGATTCCAGTCAGCCTTCAGTTTTCTCTATGAATGTTTCAGACCTAGGGTTCCTAAATCTTAGGGAATTATTGTAATTCAATTCTTATAGCTTTTATGGTATTGATTATATGTTTCTTAGAGAATTAGTACAGTTTCATAAATAATGCTCAGAAACCCTAGCTTGTAGAAATTCCAGTATTTTCATGAATTTAGCTTGCTAGGAAGATCAGTTATATGCTTATGCTTCAGAAATTGAATGTCATATCCTTCAGCCTATGTATATTGCATTATCAGTCATTTATCAGTGTTTTGAGCTATCCTTTATTTCAGTACATTATTACTTACATTCAGTGGGAGTAGACTTAGTACCGAGTGGACAAAGGGATGAAGGCTTAGCTGTCAGCTTAGGCTAAGACCTTTAGTAGAAGTCCCTAAGTCCCAGAACTACGACGCCATGTAGGTATTAAAGAAGCCAGCTGTCAGAATAGGCTACACCTCTTTGTCCCTTGAGGATACCAGTAGTGGATCCACGTCATACTTGTTCGTACCCTTGGCAAGGTGTGAACACCCTTCCATCCAGGGTTACAGGTTGGCCCCATAGTTAGCTCAACTTGGGGTATGTCGGTTAGTAGTGTCTTGCACAGTCAGATTCATATGCATTGACCGTGTATCCAGTATATATGTTCAGTATTCAGTTTAGCATGTTATTTCATGATTTATACTTGGTCATTGCATTCAGATCAGCTTTCAGTTATGTTGCAGTATATCTATTTTCATTTTCAGTTCTATATTATCCAGCTTTGTACATATCCATCATGCTCAGTACCTTCAAAGTACTGATGCATACTTTTGTGCTACATCATTTTATGATGTAGGTTCAGGCACTCAGCATCCAGACCACGCTTAGATTGACTTTCGGTCCATATCCAGTAGCTCAGTTGGTGAGTCCTTAGTAGTTCGAGGACGATACACATGTTTTTATCTTCTGCATTTATTTACAGTTTTAGATTTATTAGAGTTAGCTGGGGGCATATCCCAGCAACTCTTATTCAGTTAGAAGGCTTTCAAACATAGATTAGATTCAGCAATCATTATTGTGGTTTTTAGTCAACACTATGTTTTTATATACTTTATATATTCAGATTCTTGGGTTCTTCCCGCTTTCATATATTAAAACTATTTTAGCGTCTGCACAATGCATCTCTTAACCTGAATTTGTATAGATGTGCCATGCCATGGCTTAGCTTGTGGTCACTTGTGACACTAAGCACCGTGTTGCACCCAGGGGTAGCTTCGGGGTGTGACAATCTACAACCCCTCCCATATAGTGCCTTGAATGGTCCCATGTCGATACTGGAGTGGTAGATGTTGTTGTATGAGAACTCACACAACAGAAGGAACTAGTCCTATAACCTCCAAAGTCAATCACACATGTCCTCAAACACTTGGATCATCCTCTCCGACTGACCGTTATTTTGAGGATGGAAAGTTGTGTTGAAAGTGAGTTGAGTGCACAACTGTTCATGTAACTTACCCCAAAACTTAGAGGTAAACTGTGTACCCCTGTTTGAAATGATGGACAGTGGCACCCCATGCTGTCTCACGATCTCCTTCACATAAATCTTAGCTAAGTGCTGCAAATTATAGTCCACCACTCCACCCTGACCGGAATAAAATTTTCTAACTTGGTCATCCTGTCCACAATGACCAAATAGAGTTATACTTTCCCACAGTCTTGGGAAGACCTACCACAAAATCCATGGCTATCCTCTCCCACTTCTACTCGGGAATAGGCTTCCTCTTAAGTAGTCCTGCAGGCCTTTAGTGCTCATATTTGACCTACTGACAGTTTTGACATTTGGACACTAAATCAGCTATGTCTCTTTTTATCCTAGGACACCAATAAAGTTGCCTCAAATACCTTTACATCTTGGTTACGACTGAATGAATTAAGTACCACGAACCATGAGCCTCTGTCAACACCTTCTGAATTATGTCATCAACTCGAGGAACACAAATACTTTTTCTGAAATTCAACACCCCGCCAGAGTCCAACGTGGTATCCCTGGACTCTCCAGATATTACTTTGCTCTGAAGCTTGCTCAATTGCGAATTCTGAAACTGCTTGGCCTTTATCTCCTCTATGAATGTGGATTTAACCTCAATATTGGCCAACACTCCACCCTTTTCTAGATATCCAAGTGTATGAACCTAGATTCTAAGGCCTGAATATCCCTTGCTAGTAGTTGCTTGGACACCCCTAAATAAGTCAAACTGCCCATGCTAATGGTCTTCTGACTCAATGCGTCTGCCACCATATTAGCCTTACCCAGATGGTACTGGTTGGTCACATCATAATCCTTCAAACTCCATCCACCTGCTCTATCTCAGATTCAAGTCTTTCTGAGTAAATACATGTTGCAGACTGCGATGATCAGTGAACACCTCACACTTGACACCATATAGATAGTGTCTCTAAATATTGAGTGCAAAAACCACCACTGCTAACTCCAAGTCATGGGTTGGATAATTCTTTTCACGGAACTTTAATTGTCTAGAAGCGTATGCTATCACATTCCTGTCCTGCATCAATGCAGCATCCAAACCTGAATGTGAAGCATCATAATATATAATAAAATCCTTACCTTTAATTGGCAATAAAAGGATGGGAGCCGTGGTAAGAAGTGTCTTGAGCTTTTAGAAGCTCTCTTCACACTTGACGGACCACATAAACGATACCTTATTCTGAGTCAACCTAGTCAAGTGAGTAGTGATGGACGCAAAGTCCTTGACAAATCTACGGTAGTAACCTGCAAGTCCCATAAAACTCCTAACCTCAGTCACAGAGCTGGGACGGACCCAATTCTTGACTGCCTCAATCTTTTGGAGATCCACCATCACAAACAATACCGCAGCACCCCAAGGCGAAGCACTGGGATAGATGAAACCCTTATCCAAGAGTTCCAGAAGTTGAATCTTAAGTTCCCTTAACTCTTCCGGAGCCATGCAATAAAGAGGAATGGAAATTAGGCGTGTGCCCGGCTCCAAGTCAATACAGAAATTAATGTCCCTGTTCAGAGCCATACTAGGAAAATCCATCGGAAATACCTCCTGAAACTTTGAAACAACCAAAACCGACTCAATAAATGGGAACTCCACCCTATCATCCTGAAAATGATCCAAGAAGGCCAAACACCCTCTCCCCACTATCTTTCTAGCCCGAACAAATGATATGATCTTAGCCGACTTAGGCTTGTGCACACCTTCCCACTCCAGTCTATCCTTACCCAGAACATCTAGAGCCACAGCCTTAGCATTACATTTCAATACAGCATGATAAGGAGATAACCAGGTCATGCCCAAAATAACATCAAAGTCTACCATATCCAGAATTACCAAATCTACCCAAGTCTGCAACCCCACAAATATCACTAAACAAGTACGGTAAACATGTGTTACAATCACTGACTCTCCAACCGGGGTAGACATATGGATAGGGGAATCAAGGAAATCACATATCAAATCAAGACCCAATGCAAAGTTAACAGACACATAAGAATAAGTAGATCATGGGTCAAATAGTACAGAAGCCATCCTATCACAAACAAGAATTATACATGTGATCACTGCGTCTGATGAATCCATCTCAGATCTCCCAGAAAAGCATAGAAATGAGTCCGATCATCAATCTAAGAAACTTCTTTGGCTGGCTGCGCCGCACCCCTGCCCGATGCACCATTACCTCTGCCTCCCCGACCTCCCTGAAAGTTACCTCGCCCATCCTGTGGACGACCTCTAGCATAGCCACCTATATCTGTCGGGACCACAACCTTCAACTGCTGCTGAGCCTAAGTACCCACATGTATGTGAGGACACTCCCTCTTAAAGTGGCCCATATCACCACAATGGAAACAACCACAATCAAGTGAAGACCTTTTGGTAGATGTGTAAGAAGCTCCCTGGCCTCTAGGAGCTAAAAACTGCTGACTAGCTCTCGGATGACCACCTGTAGCGGCTTGCAGAGCTGACTGAATAGGACGGACAAAGTATACCTGTTGGTTATGGCCCCTAGAGTAATAACCACTGAAACTTCCATCGTTTCAGGGCTTCTTGGCCAACACTTTAGCCTGCCCGACCTGCTTAACCCCTTCTAAATTTTTTCGCATAATCGGTGACCTTATTGAAGCTTCTCCCTGTTGAATTCATGTGCACGGACAACACTTAAAAATCAGTGTTTAAACCCTTCACAAACAATCAAACCCTTTCCTCTTCGGTACCCAACAACTGTGTAGCAAAATGAGACAAGGCATGAAACTTAGCCTCATAAGCGGAGATTGATATGATACCCTGTTCAAGAGCCAAAAACTCATCCTTTTTGCGATCTCTCAAAGTATGAGGCACATACTTCTCTAAGAAGAGAGCATGAAACTTCTCCCAAGTCAGTGGAGGCAAGGTCGATGGCCGACATTCCACATGAGACTTCCACCACTACTTAGCATCACCCTGCAGCTGAAAAGTGATGAACTCAACTCCATGCTATTGCACAATGCCCAGCTTGTGCAGCCTCTCATAACAGTCCAATATGAACTCATAAGCATATTCCTTCTCAATACCCTAAAACGTAGGAGATTTTGGTTTCAAGAATTTGGTCATCATCTCATGCTCATTCCCAGTCATAATAGGCCCTAGAATCTGACGGAAGAAATCATCAGAGCCCAATGTCGCATCCAAAATAGCCTAAAATTGCCTTGCCCTTCTCCCAAAATATTCTTGATGAAAACTGAATATTTTGAGGAAGTTTCTGCATTAAATCCTGACTCGCTCTGCTATAGCATTCCACGCTCCGCTATAGAGTTACCACCATAACAGAACCATTCGCTATAGCAGTGCTGACCGATGTTGACTTCCGCTATAGCGATAATGTTTTTGCTATAGTGGAGGTTGCTACAGTGATGTGTCAAACTCTATGGCAGTTTACATGGGACAGAAAGTTTTAAATGTCCCCAAAAGTGACCATTTTACAACACACTTAATTTCCTAATATTCCAGAATAACCCCTTCACGTCAACCTCAATACCAGGAGTTTCACTTACCCGAATTCACTTCCAAAAAGTCCCCTAGACTCCTATATGTCTTAGCTACAAGGAAAACTAGCTCAATACAAGACACATTACCTAATCCTCACTTTGATTGCCCTAGACAATACCTCGCTCCAAAATCGATAGAGACTAGCCTAGCCTAAAATTTTCAACTCCTAACCCGAAAGTTTTCTAACTTGAAACTTGGCACAAAAAGTCTACCCATAATGATTAACCCGGTTATTATAGAGATTGTCCACAGCTTAGAGATAAAGGAAAAGGTGATAGATCACAGTCTACAAGGTCTGCATCAAACTCATCATCATCATAACCTTCTTCTTCTGCGGCCCTCAAGCACCAGTAGGTAGAGGATCTGGTAGAGGCAGAGGGACTTGTTCTAGTGCTGGCCTAAATCATGTATATGGACTAGTCGGTTGACAAGATTAAGAGGCATCCCTAGACGTAGTCACATGTACTCTATCCATTTTATCATATGATGTATATGCTTTGATAGGCCCAGGAGCTACACTATCATATGTTACTCCATTTATTGCTAAAAAGTTCAGAATAGAGCCAAAGTTATTACGTGAACCATTTGCAGTATCGACTCCAGTAGGAGAGTCTATAATAACTAGGCGGGTCTATTATAATTGTGTAGTGACTATATGTGGTTGTGATACGTTGGCTGACCTAATTGAACATTAAATGGTTGAATTTGATGTCATTATGGGTATGGATTGGTTATTCTCTTGCTATTCTATAATTGATTGCCAAGTTAGGGTTGCCCAATTTCTTTTCTCGAGTGAGCCAGTCTTGGAGTGGAAGGGTAATACTATGATGCCTAGAGGGAGGTTTATTTACTATCTTAAGGCACAAAACCTCATTGCAAAAGGGTGTTTATATAACCTTGTCCAAGTAAGAAACCTTGAAGCTGAGGAATAGGTGCCAACTTTTCAGTCAGTACCAGTGGTGAATGAGTATCCAGATGTGTTTCCTGATGAACTTCCTGGATTACCTCCTATTAGAGAAGTTGACTTTGGTATTAATGTGGATCCCGGTACTCAACTGATATAAATTCCACCTTATAGAATGGCGCCGGTAGAGTTGAAGGAGCTAAAGGAGCAGTTGAAAGACTTGCTTGATAAAGGCTTCATCCGACCTAGTATATCGCCTTGGGGTGCACCAGTGTTGTTTGTACATAAGAAAGATTGCACATTGAGAATGTGTATAGACTACAGGTAGCTAAATAAAGTGATAATAAAGAATAAGTATCCTCTTCCCTAAATAGATGATTTATTTGATCAACTGCAGGGAGCTAAATGTTTTTCAAAGATTGATTTGAGGTCCGGTTATCACCAGCTGAGGATACATAAAGTAGACATTCCCAGGATAGCTTTTCGGACAAGATATGGGCACTTTAAGTTCCTTGTCATGTCATTTGGACTAACGAAAGCCCTAGCAGCCTTATTGGATATGATGAATAGGGTTTTCAAACCCTTCCTTAATATGTACGTGATTGTATTTATAGATGATATCTTGGTATATTCACGTGATGAGGTGGAGCATGCAAATCAATTGAGATCAGTTCTACAGACACTCAGAAAACACCCGTTATATGCTAAGTTTTCTAAGTGCGAGGTCTAGTTAACCTCAGTAGCCTTTCTTGTCCATGTGGTATCTAGAGAAGGCATCAGAGTGGACTTTCAGAAGATATAAGCTGTGAAGAATTGGCCTCGACTAATCACTCCCACTGAGGTACGTAGTTTCTTGGGGTTAGCAAGTTACTACAGGAGATTTGTAGAGGGATTTTCCTCTATTTCTATCCCATTGACTAAACTAATGCTGAAAGAAGCTAAGTTCCAGTGGTCAGATGCTTGTGAAAGAAGCTTTCTGGAGCTGAGAGAAAAATTGACCATAGTGCCAGTATTAGCCTTACCAGAGGGCATGGAAGGGTATGTTATATATTATGATGCTTCAGGCATTGGCCTTGGTTGCGTCCTGATGCAGCATAGAAATTTATAGCATACACCTCTCATCAGTAGAAGAAGCATGAACAAAATTATCCCACTCATAATTTAGAGCTTGCAGCTGTGGTATTCGCTGTTAAAATATGGTGCCACTATTTGTATGGGGTGCATGTTGATGTCTTTACGGAGCATAAGAGTCTTCAATATCTATTCAAGCAAAAAGAGTTGAATCCAAGGCAGAGGAGGTGGCTAGAACTACTAAAGAACTATGATGTTGATATTCTCTATCACCTGGGTAAGTGTAATATAGTAGCAGATGCTCTCAGTCGATTATTTATGGGTAGCCTAGCATATTTGTCACCTGTTCAACATGAGGTAGCCAGAGATGTTCATAAATTAGCCAGCCTAGGAATCTGACTCATGGACTCCAAAGATGGTATTGAATATGGCGGCATTATGGTATTGAATATGGCAGAGTCGTCATTAGTGGAATTGGTGAAACAGAAGCAGTATGACGATCCCTTATTGCTTCAATACAAAGAAGGTGTTCGACATCATCGGGTTACAACATTTGAGCTAGCAGGCGATGGCACTTTGAGATGTCAAGGTAGACTATGTATACCTAATGTAGATGGGCTGAGACAAAAGATTATGGCTGAGGCACATTGTTCCCATTATTCAATCCATCCCAACTCTACAAAGATGTATCATGACCTTAAAGAGGGCTAATGGTGGAATGATATGAATAAAGATATAGCAGAGTATGTAGCACAGTGCTCCAATTTCCAGCAAGTGAAAGTAGAGCATCAAAGGGTTGGCAGCCTAGCTTAGACCATAAGTATTCCAATATGGAAATTGGAGGCTATTAATATGGATTACTTCACAGTTTTGCCCTCTTCGTTTTTAAGACATGACTCCATTTGGGTAATAGTTGATCGGCTGACAAAATCAGCCCATTTCTTGCCTGTTTAGTCCACCAGCACAGCTGAGGATTATGCTAAGCTATATAAAAAGAAGATTGTTCACTTACATGGGACCCCAATGTCCATTATTTCAAATAGAGGTGCCCAATTTACAGCTCATTTTTGGAGATCGTTCCAAAGAAGCTTAGGCATACATGTGAATCTTAGCAGTGCTTTTTTATCCATAGATAGACAGCCAAGCCGAGTGCACCATTCAAATGCTCCAGGATATGTTGAGAGCATGTGTGCTAGACTTTAAAGGTACCTGGGATGATCATTTGGCCCTAATAGAGTTTGCCTATAATGTATAGGAGACACAATACTAGGACCAGACCTAGTCCATCAAGTCGTTGAGAAGGTCAAGTTGATACAAGAGTGGTTAAATAATGCTCAGAGTCAACAAAAATCATAGTTAGATGTTCGTCATAGGGATATGGAGTTTTAGATTGATGATTTGGTGTTCATAAAGGTGTCACCTATGAAAGGCGTTATGCGATTCAAGAAGAAAGGTAAGCTAAGTCCCAGGTATATTGGGCCTTTTAAAGTTATAAGCAGAATTGGCCAAGTAGCCTATGAGGTAGAATTACCTCCAGAGTTGGTTGCAGTGTGATAAACGCTCAAATTGTTCTCTCCAAGTAGGAGGCCACGGCGATCGCGTAGTCAAAACAAAATTTATAATCTCCCAACATATGTGGGGGTCATACCCAAGGGACCTGATTTAGCTAGTGAGAGATTGTGCGCAGGGAGTTCAAAGTGAGAGTAGTTGTTCAACAAAACCAAAGCAATAAAATGCGGGGAATTGGGAAAGTTTTCACTACTAACTCAATTCAATAAAAAGCTAGAAAAACAAGATGGGTGTAATATTATGAACTAGATGACTCAGGGTGCATTTCCGATGGGGCATTCGCTATAGGATAGGATAATCACTAATTCACTTAAATTTTCACCTATTGACACGGGTAGTATTAGTTATGGTTTTGGGATGTTATATCTCGATCAACATCCACATATCCGATGATTTTGGTTAGAACATCATTCAGTGTGCTAAATAACCAACCAACAATTACTTGGGGAGGTAATGTTATTTCTAGCTCGGACCCTTAAATGGGAGATTCCGCTATTGGAGCTATGTCTAGCCTCCAATCTAAGTGGATTCCCAAGTACCCACTAGCAATTTCACATCCACAACTACAAAATTCTCTCTCGAGCAATTACATAGCCAAGTAAGGTAAATTCATGTTTGCAACCACAAATTTTAGATTAAAACATGGTGAAATTACTAGACCCATATCAGATAAGCAATTGTAAGAGTGAATTAGCAACACCCACACCCATTAGCTAAGCACCCATCATGAATACACCCCTAGAAAAGAGAAATTAGCCACTATTAGAAGGGGGAGAAGATATACCAGCTGGGAAAATCAAATTCCCATCCATTGTAGTTGATTCTCAAGTTCTAGAGTCAAATTAGGCACACAATTTGTTAACCAAAAGATTGGATTGAAAACCCTCTCAATGGAGATGGAGAAAATGTTTACAAGCCAAAAATATCTCCAAGTTCTCTATCTGAAGTTCTCTGCAAAAATTGTATATACAAAATAAGCCTAAAATTGCCTTTTATATGTCCCTAAATCGTCACATAAATTTAGGACAAAATTGCCCTCCATGTGGTGTGTGACACGACGTGCGGTTCGCATGTCACAGTGTGCACGTCGCACACTTGCTTCAGGACCAGTGACTTATGCCATATAGGTAAGCCTTATGCGAAGGTGGTGCGTTTCACACCATGAGATGGGTGCATCGCATGGTGACTGCACTCCTTAGCAGAATCTTCAGTCCTCTTTGCAGCTTGATGCGGAGGAGGTGCGAACCGCACCTCATCCTGTGCGTGTCGCACAGCCACCGCACCTCCTAGCAGATTCTCCAGCTTTTCTCAACTCTTCACACTTAGCTCCTTTTTGGCTCTTTTTGGGTTCATATGCTTATTTTTCCTCTTCTATCCAAAGTATCTGCATAGACATAAATAAAGGCCATAAGAACCTCTAAATCGATTCAAAACATAGCAATAATTCATGATATAGGCTCAATAAGTTGGTAGATTACTGACTTATCAAACCCCCAAACTTGAACTATTGCTTGTCCTCAAGCAAGATACTCACAGGGCAAGGAATGAATTATGCTAAGGCTCAATTAAGGCACAAAAACTACTCTACACCAAAAACTTAAGAAAAGGAAAAAAGCAAAAGACTCAAACAAAAGACTCAACTATTATGCTTATCTGAATTTGAACCACCACACGCTCAAGGCAATTACTCATTTCCAAACCTTTTTCAAAAGGACATCATATCTCTTTTTTAAAACTCAAGGGAATTTATATCATTCAAAACAAGACATTTAAACTTCTCAAGTTATTGGCATGGACCGTCAAGGTTTGCCTCGAGATTCGCCATACAACTTGTCTCATTCATTCCCCTTAATTGAAATAGAGACTCTATGCTTCAATTCGAGTGCATGATGCCACTCACCACAAGAGAGAATCCCACTCACAATTATTCAATTCTCAAACCACGAAGACTCTCACTCTCTCAAGGAAGTTCAAGTGCATACGCGTCGAACCATAGGCTTTCCCTTCATGTAGATCGCCACTAATATAGGGTAGCCAAGCTCGAATCACCAAGGTATTGCGGGTTACGATGTTGGATAGGGTTAAGGTGAATATATCATTTGGTTCAAGTGACTATACCTCCCTAATGCTATTTATTTTCATTTCAAACACCGCTCACATTTTCCGATTTCAACTTTACCTTATTTCTCCCTCACACAACCCAAGATTTCTCCTTTTTACCTTATTATCATTCATATCTTGTATCACCTTCACTTGGTAGCATCTATTTTTGCTTTTCAATTTGCTCATTGGATTAATCTTTTGGATCAATTTTCAATTCTCGAATCAAGGTGCTACCTTGCACTTGAAGTGCATTTCTTTTCTTCTCCTCATTTGATCACATGCACCCCCCAAACTTAGGCATTTGCCTATGTTATCTTTTGTTTCCCCCCAAACTTAGGCTTTTAGCCTACATTTCATTTTCAATAAAATATGGAGGATGGGTGCCAAGATAGAGGTTTCAAAAAGGTCAAGGTATTAAAAAGGTATCAAAGAATGGTCACAAGCTCAAAGGGGTTCACTAGGATTTGATGTCATTGGGAGGTCATTTAAGTGAAGTGGCTATCAAAAAGGGCCTAAGGTCATTTCCCAAGCTTGGTTACACCTAGAATTTTTCCTTGAATCACATTCGGGGCAAGTTCTAGATGACACTTATGCACAATAATCAAGGTAAAGCCTCACCGCACAAGGCATCATGCCACAAGACTTCATCCATTAGTCCCATAATTAATTGGGGCAAATGACTTTTGACAAGCTATTTCGAGTTTATTACACACTCGTTTGTGACTCAATCAAGCCAAAGCGAGAGTTTGCAAGTCATGACAAGATAACGCTTTTCCTCAAAAATCCATTTCCCTTCTTCCTTTCCTTTTCAAAAACAATTTACCAAGAATTTTTTTTTCGGTGGGCCTATTTTCGAGACAAGCACTTACGAACTCAATTCTAAACTAAAACTTGGCATTTTCCCTTAAGAAAGTCGCCTCTCAATCTATCATAGGAAAACACCAACCTGGTTTGACATATAAAAAGAAAATAATCAAAACTTTTGCTCCTTCGAAAAGAACCATAGTATTAAGAAAACTCTCGGAGTTTATTTCTACACTACTATTAACAAGGTGATAACCGAATTTGCGCTCATAATTTCATTCAAGAACAAGCCTAAGCGTAGGCATTTAGTGCATTTGTAAGGCACGGGTGGTGGAACAATGGGGCATGTAAGACCAACCCGACATACCATCAATAAAAACATCAAGCTCGGCGGGGGCACAATTAAGCTCAAAGTAAAATAAAAATATGATCTAAAAAAGAAAAAAAATAATAGCATTACAATCAATTATCCAAAATGTGCCCGACAAGGGCCAAATAAAACTAAGCAGAATAGTCAACTAGGCCCGACAAGGGCAATAAATTGTCTTAAGCCCACTCATGGGCATCAAAAGCAAGTAAGTAAATCCAGCCTCTCCCATAAAAGAAGCATTGTCCTCAATGCTCATAGTGCAATGGGAAAAGGGTGGAACTCCCTGGAAGATATGCCTCATCATCACCATCATCAGCAGCAGGCTCAACTAGGGCTAGCACCACCCATTAGGGAGTGCAAAGAAAGTGTGGAGTCACAAAGCGCCTTCTAAAAATTTGGATCATGATCATTATCCAGCTCTTGATCTTTGGCCTTGGGCAGCTCTTCTTACACATAAGAGGTGAACAAGTCATCCAAAGGTTCAAAAATCTTCTGAGGTGGTGGCAATGTAGTCAAATCCTCTTGCACCACAGGGGCCTTGCCTTTAGCTTTGTCAATATCTCTCTGGAGTGTCGTGATTGCTCCCTCCATGACATTAACCCGCTTGCACAGAGTGTTCAATCTATCTACTACCCCCTTCACTACGCTCTTGACTGCCTAGTTGATCATCCTCGATAGTTTAATGGCGAAATCAAAAGGCTTCTTCTCATGGCTATAGGTTTTTTCAACCATATCCTGAAGGCTACTTTTGGTCATCAAGAGGGCTGTGGCATGTGCACGTGGCTTGGCAATGACCCGGGAGGGGGACGAAGCATCAGCTCTATTATCAAGGTAATCACTCATTGCCGTTATTGATGCCTCAGTCCGTTGTCTCTTAAATCGAGGTGCATCCTTATCAATTTTATTATCAAGATCAATCACCCCCACAGCGTGGGTGACTTTGTCTCAACTGAGGTAGGGAATCTTTGCCTTGGCGCACAACTTGCTAATCAACACCGGGAAAGGGAATGCATCCTTGCCTATGCGGGCTTTTCTCTGAATAACCATGGCTGCAATTTCCCCCAAAGTTCACATGTTCTCCCTTCATGATGGCAGCAACCAAGATGGCACCCTCTTGAGTTATTTTCTGATCATTTTGAGAGAGGAGGAATCTATTGCGGATTAGATCATACCACAGTCGAGCTTCAAAGTGCAACATTTTTCTTGGGATATCACCCCCCACAAGGGACCAAGAAGGAACATCTCGAGCAATGATTGGGGCTATTTCTTGATAAAACTTTGGATCGACCACCAATTTAGCTATGAGGGATTGTGTAGGGTCAATTAGTTGGCCTCAATAGATAGCATTGATAAAAGCAGGGTGATGCTAACCTTTTTGTCTCTAACTATGACTAAATTCAAGTTAGGGAACTTCTCCGCAGCCCCTTTGTATACTTTGGAGTCTTGGGTAGCCTGATATGCCGCAAAGAACTCCTTTACCACTTCCTCATAATACCCCCCGGATATATCTTAAAAGGGGTGCCACTCTAGCTCAGCCATCTGTCAGTGCGTGTTTGGTAGTTCATCTCCGACCTCTCCCAAGTTAAAATTTTGCTCCTTATTGAATCCTCTATCGTTTTTCCCATTTGTAGAGAACTTTCATGCCCTCTATTCCAAAGTGGAGCCTTGCTTCTTCGGCAACAGATCTTTTCCTAGGTTGGCCTTCTGTGCTTTCCCTGCTAGAGGACATAGTCTGCATCCAAAGATTGTGAGCCAAAAACAAAACCAAACTCTAATAAAGAAGTTAGCAACTACAAAGTGTGGAATCCGATGGCTTAGAAAAACAACGTAGGTGATTGTTGTCTTATGTGGACCATGTGCGAAATACACTCAAAAGAGTGCGTGTCGCATGTGCTATCGCACAAGCCAACAGAATCCTGCAGGAAATTTTTCTATTGATGTGCGAAGCTAGTGCGATCCGCACGATCAGAAGTGTGTGTCGCATCAAGATTCGCCTCTCAAGTCAGTGTTCTGCACTTTCTTTTCAACTTGGTGCGATGCCTTGTGCGACCCGCACATCAAGATCTATGCATCGTATGTGAAATACACAAAAGCACAATTGGAATTTTTGGTTCCTTGTATTCTTGTGAGTTACGCATATGATCCATAGGGCAAGATGTGCTTCAGCACTTAGCACCACACGCAACCA
Source organism: Jaltomata sinuosa (assembly GCA_003996215.1). Taxonomy (NCBI): domain Eukaryota; kingdom Viridiplantae; phylum Streptophyta; class Magnoliopsida; order Solanales; family Solanaceae; genus Jaltomata; species Jaltomata sinuosa. Next base: position 160,088 of record QJPP01002946.1, read on the forward strand.
ATTCATAATAACAAAGGGGGCAAAAGGGATTCATGACCATAACTTCCGAGTACTCAAAATTCCCCATATTTCCATTAACACATAACCAACAATAAAGGACTCAACGACTTCCCTTAAGATGGACGTTACACCGTCTATCATCGGGAACATTAATCCCTCTTTGCAACAATAGGCACCAATAGCATATCAACAATTAACCTCCTCCCAGCACAAGATCATATAACCCAACTAGATTTTCAATAAGGATCATGGGCATATAATCAACAACATTCAACCTCAATTATCAATTATCAATCAAAACCTCATGACAACCGATGACTTGCCCTTAAGAACTACGTCACCTAATCTATCATCGGGCCAAATCAAGAACTAGTTACAAGTGGGTTACTCAGACTTTACCCCATCATAGATATTAAGGCTAAACATTACTACCAATCAACATGCATAGTCAAGATTTACAATCTACCAAGTTGATATCAAGAGAATTCATCATTACAACTCAAAATTGGGGACCCAAAATTTTTGGATCTCGCCCAAAATCAACATGGCCAATCTACTAAGCATGCTTCACAATATGAATTCCCAACAATCATAAAAACAACTATTTGATGTAGGGGAACCTACCACAAGTGAAGATTATGAAGGGAAGAATGAAAATCAAAGCTTTTTGAATTCCAACAATGGTGACCCACAAGACCTCCCAGAGAATGACGGTGGTGATGTGGAGAAGTGGTGGAGAAGGTTGGGTGAGAAGAGGAGAAGATTTTGTGGGAGTTTGAGGGGTTTGGAGAGAATTTTAGTGGAGGATTTTGAGAGTTATGGAGAAAGATGGTGGAAAAAGAAGAGAGAGAGGCGGTTTTAAAAGAAAAAAAAAAGAGTCGGTCGGGTTGTCTCTGGGTTGGATCGGTCAATGGGTTAGGTCAACTAAAAATTCAAATTTACCTCCTGTGCACCGCGACATGCAATTCGCACCAGGAAAGGTGTGGACCACATAGCATATCGCATATGCCCTTTTTTCTCCCCAGGGTTTGCATATGCATTTGTTTTCTTGTGTGATGGAGGTGCGATGCGCACTTGGGGTTGTGCGGTCTGCACACATATCACCTCTAATTTTTTAATTTTTCTCCAGGCCATCTATTTTGGTATGCGATTGGCTGTGCGACACGCACAATTGCTTGTGCAGTCCGCACAGTCCACCATACGACACCTTTTTGCCTTGCTTTCCCTTCTTGAGTTCTCCATTCCATGCATTCCCTACAGAACATCAAAAACAAAAAAAAAATAACCAAAAACAAAGAAAGAAACTTGGGTTGCCTCCCAAGCAGCGCTTGATTTAACGTCGCGGTAAGATGATACTACCTCAATCCTCATTCATTTTTGAGGTTGTTGATGTTGTCGCTAGGAAGCGTTCCCTTCATCCGTGGATTCATTTGGCTTGATAGGTGAGTCATTTGGGCCTTAAGGTATTTGATCGAAGCACTATGGGAGCTCACTGTTTGGTAAAGTGTAGAGACCTCACTCTTTAGCTCACTCAGTATCGAGTTTGTCGTATCCACCTTCTTAAGAACCAAGGAAAACATGTCCTCTAACTTGGATTGTCTGGGGTTGCTTGTGCCCGATTGGTAGAGAGAATCATATTTGTTTGGGGGTATGTAAGGATTCGAGCTCCAGTGATTGAAGCGATCACCATCCTTATCTCATTCACGCCAATTTCCATCTCTCTCTTTGTCTCTAATCCAACCTTGATTCTCCTCCCATGGGCAATAATACCCGGGGAGATGCCGACACGTAGCATAGCTTACCATCAATCTCAGTCAAAAGCTCAACATTATTTACCTTAATCTCTGGTGTACTCACTGCATTCACCTTATTAACACTAGCTCCCATCGCATGCTTGGCCATCAAGTCAATTTGTGTCATCATTTTAGCCAAAGCTTCATCTTGCTCCTCATATTTTCTCCTTGTTTCATTTGTCAAGATTGTTGAGTGCATTCCCGAAGTTGGCACATTTGCTTCTCATATATGCCAAGCTTGATTGGTTTTCATCATTCGCTCCAACAAAGTAGAGGCTATGGGAAACTCCAAGTCCATGAAGGTACCACCTCCAAGATTATCAGCCACCAATTTATTCATAGAGTTCAATGACCAGTAGAAGCTTTGGAGCAGCACATTATCTGACAACTCATGGTTTGGGCACAATAGAAGCTTCTTTTTTAATGGTATCCAACTTCATGAAGAGGCTCTTCGAGGAGCTGCCTAAAGTTGGTAATCTCATCTCTTAACTTCATCATTCGAGATGGAGGAAAGAATCTCGAGGTAAATGCCTCAGCCAACTCAGCCCAAGATGTGATAGAGTCATTCAGTAATTCTTCCAACCACGTTGTGGCTTCCCCTGTCAAGGAGAAAGGGAAGAGGCGCAATATGATGGACTCTTGGGAAATATGTTGAAAGATGAACGGTTGGCAAATTTCCAAGAAATTCTGAATATGCCGATTGGCATCTTCATGGTCAGCTCCACCAAATAATCCCTTCATCTGAATTAGATGGATCATGGTGCTTTTCACGTGGAACACAACATTTCCCACCATGCGGGGTAGGCAGATTGCACCTACAACTCCGTGCATTATAGGCTCAGCAATGTTGGCATTATCAAAGCCGTCAATGCTCTCATTGTCATCGGCTTCATCCATTACTGGCCTGCTTAATCCACACAAACAACAAAAGTAAAAGAAAATAAATACTCTGAAGTTCACTTCACACAGACAATCAAAAACTAGCTAATACTTAAGTTCCCGGCAACGACACCATTTTTGATAAATGCTCAAATTGTGCTCTCCAAGTAGGAGGCCACGGCGATCGCGTAGTCAAAACAAAATTTATAATATACCAACGGATGGTGGGGTATTACCCAAGGTACCTGATTTAGCTAATGAGAGATTGTGCACAGCAAGTTCAAAGTGAGAGTAGATGTTCAACAAAACCAAAGCAATAAAATGGGGGGAATTGGGAAAGTTATCACTACTAACTCAATTCAATAAAAAGCTATAAAATCAAAATGGGTGTACCAATAAGAACTAGATGACTAGGGGTGCATTTCCAATGGGGAATTCTCTATAGGATAGGGTAATCACTAATTCACTTAATTTTTCACCTATTGACACGGGTAGCATTGGTTATGGGTGTGGGATGTTATCTCTCGATCAACATCCACATATCTGATGATTTTGATTAGAACATCATTCAGTGTGCTAAATAACCAACCAACAATTGCTTGGGGAGGTCATCCTATTTCTAGCTCGGACCCTTAAATGGGAGATTTCGCGATTGGAGCTATGTCTAGCCTCCAATCTAAGTGGATTCCCAAGTACCCACTAGCAATTTCACATCCACAACTACAAAATTCTCTCTCGAGCAATTACATAGCCAAGTAAGGTAAATTCATGTTTGCAACCACAAATTTTAGATTTAAACATGGTGAAATTACTAAACCCATATCAGATAAGTAATTATAAGAGTGAATTAGCAACACCCACACCCATTAGCTAAGCACCCATCATGAATACACCCCTAGAAAAGAGAAATTAGCCACTCATAGAAGGGGGAGAAGATATACCAGCAGGGTAAATTAAATTCCATCCATTGTAGTTGATTCTCAAGTTCTAGAGTCAAATTAGGCACATAATTTGTTAACCAAAAGATTAGATTGAAAACCCTCTCTCAATGGAGATGGAGAAAATGTTTACAAGCCAAAAATATCTCCAAGTTCTCTATCTGAAATTCTCTACAAAATATTTATATATAAAATAAGCCTAAAATTGCCTTTTATATGTCCCTAAATCGTCACATAAATTTAGGACAAAATTTCCCTCCGGGTGGTGTGTGACACAACGTGCGGTTCGCATGTCACAGTATGCACATCGCACACTTGCTCCAGATTGACCAGTGACTTCAGCTGCATAGGTAAGCTTTGTGCGAAGGTGGTGCATTTTGCACCACGAGATGTGCGCGTCGCATGGTGACCGCACTCCTTAGCAGAATCTTATGTCCTATTTGCAGCTTCATGCGGAGGAGGTGCGAACCGCACCTCGGCTTGTGCGTGTCGCACAGCCACCGCATCGCTTGGTAGATTCTCCAGTTTTTCTCAACTCTTCACACTTAGCTTCTTTTTTGCTCTTTTTGGGTCCTTATCCTTGTTTTTCTCTTCTATCCAAAGTATCTGCATAGACATAAATAAAGGTCATAAGAACCTCTAAATCGATTCAAAACATAGAAATAATTCATGGATATAGTCTCAATAAGTTGGTAGATTACTGACTTATCACAGTGCATCCGGTCTTCCATGTGTCTATGTTGCACAAATGTTTAGGAAAACCTTCCCATGTCATCCCTACAGATGATATCGAGCTTGCAGGAGACTTATTATATGAGGAATTCCCTGTGGCTATATTGGACCGTCAAGTCTGAAAGTATAGGACTAAAGACATAGCTTCAGTTAAAGTACTTTGGAGAAATCAGAACATAGAAGAAGCCACCTGGAACGCAGAAGCTGATATGAAAACTAAATATCCATACTTGTTCCAAGAACCATGGGAAGGTTCTTAAACTACTTATCTCTTTTGTATGATTGTTAGTCTCTATTGTATTTGTTTAGTTGTCATTTGATACTCGTTTGATATGTTTAGGTACATGATGTGTGCCTATGATTCTCAAGACTTACGTGGATGCACTTCTAGGTGTAGAGTAAAAGGTAAGTTGTACAAATGATTATTTTATTCCCCGAGCCTACCCCCTAGGCATAACACGGGACCAGAGACCACAAGTCATCCCAAGCTAACCCATTGGAATTAGCATGACTTAAAGACTGAACATAAACATATAGGGCAGAAGCTTAACTAAAGTAATGAGCAACATAGACTACTATATAAATATAAGTCCAAGAATGACAATCTGAATTAAGCTGAATACCTGACTCTATGTTTGAAAGCCTCTACTATTGATGAGCTACTAGGACAAGTCCCCAGCTAACTCTAAATATTGAAAACTGAATAAACAAACTAAAATATTGAAATAAAGTTAAACTCCAAGTCCTCGAATGAGGAGTACTCATCAAGCTAGTTGGATGTGCTGCTGATCTACTAGCCACGAATCTGGGGATGAGCCACTGAATCTACATCATGATAGGATGCATCACAAAGAGGTATGTGGTCAGGACTATGGAATGTACTGAGTATGCAAGCTTATGCAAAACCATGACAAAACATGCTTGAAAACATAATTAAAACTTAAATCATGCATTAGTAGGAAAAATCATAGTATAAGGAATTCAAGTGAAATCATAAGTAAAAGTCATAATTTAACCATAAGTCATAAGTAGTGAGTAAAGCTTGAAAACTAAATATCATGTAACTTAGTAACTTAAAATCATTCTTGCGGGATTTTCTCTTAACCGACAATAAACCATGTTGAGCACCATAGAGTCCAGTGTTATACACCCACATCGAAAAAGGTTGTCCTAACCGGTCTAGGTTAGAACCATGTTTATAAGGATCCTGCATAAGCCACAGAGGGCAACCTACAGTGGCAACGTATTTTGGACTTGGGTTATCTAGGACTCTCATCACTCGGTGCTAAATACTACTCCCAAAATAAATCATACTGCTCACATACATATGACATATCTAGATGTCATAATTTTTTCAAAGTCATATCGGCAAACTTGGATCGTCATACTACTCACAAACCTTGGTTTTCAAAAATAGTCATGAGCGTTGATGGTACATCGAGATGTCATGACTTTCATAATAGATCATATCTTATAAGCTTGCATGACACTAGTTCAAATACATAATCTTATATAATTTCATAAAATAGGAGCTAGGCATGCAAATGCTTGAAATTCATGAGGTCATGCTATCAAAATATGCCAATTTGCTTAAATCAAATCATGCATGCAAAATTGGACTAGGATTAGCCTTCAAATCATAAGATAGGAATTCATTTGTAAAAACCCATGCAAAATCATGCAATTTAGAATTAGAATTCATAGAATAATCTTAAGAAAACAATTTATAGAAGAATCCATGAAAATTGGGTAAGAACCCTAACTTGAGAATTCATAAAAATCAATTTAAAGGAAAGGGTTTTGGGCATAAGGGTGGAAGAAATCCCTTATTGAATACCCACATACCTGAATTGAAGCTTTCTTAATCTAGAACTTGAGGGATGGAGGCTTGAAGATGGAATCCTTAGCTTGGAGCTTGGGAGAATAGAGACTCTTTCCTTTTTTTAATTTGAATAAGGGTTTGGGAGAAGACTTAGGTTAATTAAAGTTAAAACCCTTCTAGAATTATCCAAAATGACCTGACTTAGAAGTTAAAAGAGTGAGAAATTACAAAAATAGCCCTAGGTAAAAGCTGGGAAAAATTGATTAAAAACCTCGCCTTTAGGTTTCACGAACCCATTGCACGGACCGTATATGGAACCATGGTTCGTGGTTTGGGGTCATGGTTCAAAATTCAGGCAACGGGTATGAGATTTACGGATAAGGTCTACGGCTCGTGGAAAGTTCCATGGACTATAGAAACCTCTCGTGGTTCTCAGATCTGAGGTGGGGTTTGCAAAATAGTTTCCACGAGTCCATTCCATGGCTCGTGGTTTAGTCCATGGCTTATGGTCTGGGCTCGTGATTCCTGGAAGGTTCAAAATTTTTAGAGTTTCTATGTTTTAAAAGTTGGTTCAAATTTTGGGGTGTTAGAATATCTCCCCCTTGGGATCATTCGTCCTCGAATGAAGACTAAGTAAGGAAATTTGGAGAGAAAATAGCAATATCAACCAACAAAACATGAAAACTGAAGAATAAGCATGAAGACTGAGTTCCAACTTAAAAACGTGACTAAACTAACTCCAAAAACATGAATGCATGCTAGGATCATGAGAAAGGTTGATGGAATAGAATCGAAGGAACATACTAAAGAGGAAACTATTACCTCAAGCTGAAACTGGATTGGAAGGAAAGATGAGCGGCCATCATGGCTTCTCCCACTTCCCAAGTAGTTCCCTTAACTGAGCTTTTAAGGCTGAAGCAATAACGTGGTAACTGATTTTTGATTAAAGTATAAATTGATCTGGATTCATGAGACATGCATGTATACTGAGAACATAGGAATGACTGATGGGACATGAAACTGAATATCTAACATGACGTCTGGTTTGGATCAAGAATCGAGACTTAGTGGAACTCATAGAGAACAAATGCATCCTTAGAAATTGCAATTAACTAAAAGGGATGTCAAACTGATAGAAGTACTATACGAGAAAACCATTTTCTTCTAACTGAACTTACTGCCAAGGACTAAACTGAGCGTAGGGCCTACTGTCCCTAGTAATGATCATCGGCAGGTCTAAACTGATTTGATATGAGGAGTCTAGTATACTTGAAGCTGAAGCTACTGGACATAAGATATGAGCACCTTGGGCTGGGAGTAAGAATAAGACTATTCCTGCCTTAACCATACGGTTGACAGCCTTTCAGCTGAGGAAAACCTTTCTAACTACACTAGCTCTTCTGAATACCACACTTACCAAATGCAACTATAATTTTCACCACCGCACACAATAGATACTAAGGTCTGAGTCTAACTACCTATTTTCTCCATGTTCAAGCCTATATCGACTAAATTTCTTGCATCTAGAGTTATCTCCTAAGAATAGTATCCCTTCTTATCGCAACAACCAACTAACCTTGAGCTCCTAATCAAAGGGTCACTAGTTGCACAAAGCAAAGGACCACATGTATTTCATCACGATAGTCAAGCTTATAATTGTGTTCACCTTATGGTTTGTATCTTACCATATTCAAGATTCTCCCCTCTCTTTTAGCATACTTAGGAGCTGCAACTTCAAGAACTTCTACAGACATACCTACCAAAATTCCCCATCTAACTACTTCACATAAATAATCCTTACCTCGCAATTCCTCCACACCTAGAAGCCAAGGTGGAACAAGTACACCAATAAGGAAAAAAATCCACTACCTCAAATCTAGGCTACTACTAGGCTTCCTCTCCTAACACTTATAAGAACATAAGCCAGACTCACTGAAGGAAAAGAGTAGGAGCATGATTATCACTAATGAAGGATTACTGATCAGTCTTGACTTACACTTAGCGTGGTCTAGCCACTCAAGGTGAGGCTTGGGGAATCGAGTTCAATAGGCATGAGTACTTCACATACAAGGCATGTAAGGCATGAATAGTGGGGATCACCACCCCTTGTCATTAGAGGCAGAGGTCCATGGGGCTTTAGAACAAGGAAATCACAAGCATGAATCATTTCAAGAGATCAGGTATGAGCACATACATGGAGTAACATGATTTGATTAGCCGTTAAGGAATGTCTAAAGACTAAACTGAGTAGATAGGACTGATCATGCTGCGAGACATGAGTTTACATAAATAACGAACCTCAGGGCATAAAGCTTCTATTCATAGAATCATAGAGTAAGATTGGATCATGTTTGAAGCAATCACTTGTCATTCTAGGAGCTGAATATGAGCATGAATCTGAATGGAGTGTGTAAATTTAAAATAGGACTATGGCACTGACACACAAGGAATGCAAAAGGTGTTGTAATGGTAGAAGTATACTTAGGATGCTAGGATAGAAATAAGCCTCTACTTTCCCTCCTAACTTTATTCTAACACTCACTAGCATCACTACCTGAGCCTCTTAAATCTGACTGATTCTACATTCCACCATCTCCCCCTTCGATTCATGCTACCTTTCTAAGTCTTTGGACCTTTTGCAAATCTCTAAATGTAACTATGATTATTTTACTATAATAGAACAGACCCTACTCCAGAATCTAGTACAAATATCCACTTCCTTCTATAGACTAAGGCTCTTTCTCACCTCAAAGTCTAGGCCTCACCTTTTCTATCTCATATAGAGGTTGTACATACCACATTCATTAACTTACAACCTATCATTCGCAATGACATGACAAGCTCAGATGGTTCTAACCCCCACAGCTCTCTCTTTCTATTACCCACCAAGATACTATTCCCCTCTATCACTATTCTATTCTAATCTAAGATGACTCACAACCATACAAGAATAGGGGTTTGGGTACTATGGATGCATAAAGGAAGAAATCTAGTGACATACCCATTTCAGCTTCTAGAGGAATACTCTGACCCAGCTGGCTAGGCAATGAAAGGAATCAATTTAGGAGCTGACCACCACTGTTGCCCTGCTTATCTAAGGGTAATTTACTTATTTTGTGGCCCATATTATCGCAGCCAAAATAAACCTTCATCCTTCAACGGCACTCACCTAGATGAAACTTATCGCAACTACTACAAGATGGGTACCTCAAGGTCCTCTGAGCCCTACTATGACAAGACTGAGAATTGAGTGCAGGTGCGCTAACAACATATGGGGTTGGTTCAGATGACCTCTGCTGAAAAGATGACCGGTTCCTACTATTAGTTTTCTGCTGACTAGAGTCATGGTTTCAGGTTCTGGTTTTCTTCTTCTTTCTTTTTCCCTTCTTCAGTTTCTCTTTCTCATTCAACTGAGATGTCATGGGTTGAGCCAACATACGGTTGGCTTCACGAAATTCAACATTCATAACCTCATGGTCAGGAATAGGAGAATTAGCATTCCTCGTGGGGTTTCTTCGCAGAGGCATTATATGAAATGTGTAAGGAATGGATTAGAAGGATAAATAGAGTTACACTCTATCGCATGATATTGAACATGAAGAAAGTGAAGTTTTTCCTAAAACATTTCATAGCCTCCCTCTCAAAAGTGTGGCGCGCTTCACACCTATGAAAGAGATTCTACTTGATGCAGCTTTTAGACACCCTAGAACTCTTGAACCTGATACTCTGATACCAAGTTTTTCATGCCCCGAGCCTATCCCCTAGGCGTAACACGGGACTTGAGACCACAAGTGATCTCAAGCTAACCCTTTGGCATTCGTATGACTTAAAGACTGAACATAAACATATAGAGCGGAAGCTTAACTGAAGTAATGAGTAACTTAAACTATAATATAAATATAAGTCCAAGAATGACAATCTGAATTAAGCTGAATATATGACTCTATGTCTGACAGCCTCTACAATTGACGAGCTGCTGGGACAAGTCTCCAGCTAACTCTAAATACTAAAAACTGAATAAATAAAATAAAATACTAAAATAAAGTTAGACTTCAAGTCCTCAAATGAGGATGACTCACCAAGCTGGCTGGATGTGCTGCTGATCTACTAGCCACGAATCTGGGGATGAGCTACTGAATCTACATCATGATAAGATTCGTCACAAAAAGGTATGCGGTCTGTACTATGGAATGTACTGAGTATGCGAGCTTATCCAAAACCATGACAAAACATGCTTGAAAACATACTTAAAACTTAAATCATGTATTAGTAGGAGAAATCATAGTATAAGGACTTCAAGTGAAATCATAAGTAAAAGTCATGGTTTAGGCATAAGTCATAAAGCAGTGAGTAAAGCTTGAAAACTGAATATCATGTAACTTAGTAATTTAAAATCATTCTTGCAGGAGTTTCTCTTAACTGACAATGAACTATGTTGAGCACCATGGAATCCAATGTTATACACCCACACCTAAAAAAGTTTTCCTAACCGGCCAAGGTTAGAACTATGTTCATAAGGATCCTGCATAAGCCACAAAGGGCAAGCTACGGTGGTAATGTAATTTTGGACTTGGGTTATCTAGAATCCTCATCGCTCGGTGCTAAATACAAATCTCAAAATAAATCATAGTGCTCATATACATGCGATATATCTAGATGTCATAACTTGTTCAAAGTTATATTGGTAAACCCAGATCGTCATACTACTCAGAAGTCTTGGATTTGAAAAATAGTTCATGAGCATTGATGGTACATCAGGATGTCATGACTTTCATAATAGATCATATCTTATAAGCTTGCATTACACTAATTTAGATACATAATCTTATATAATTTCATAAAATAGGAGCTAGGCATGCAAATGCTTGAAATTCATGAGGTTATGCTATCAAAATATGTCAGTTTGCTTAAATCAAACCATACATGCAAAATTGGACTAGGGTTAGCCTTTAAATCATAAGATAGGAATTCATTTGTAAGAATCCATGCAAAATCATGCAATTTAGAATTAGAATTCATAGAAGAATCTTAAGAAAACACTTTATAGAAGAACCCATGAAAATTGGGTAAGCACCCTAACTTGAGACTTCATAAAAATCAGTTTGAAGGATTGGGTTTTGGGCATAAGGGTAGAAGAAATCCCTTATTGAATACCCACATGCCTGAATTGAAGCTTTATTAATCATGTACTAGTTTTCTTGACTCGAGCTAATACATAGAACATGTGGCCTACAAGCAGACCCTTATAGTGAGCCCTCAAAGGGTGTACCATGTACCAGACCGCGATTATAGTTATACGTATAAAATCATAGCAATAAGTACTTGAGCAACATATGCCTTATAGGTGACCTGGATTGCCTTCGGTAGGCCATCACATGATCATTTACATTAAATATAGTGTAAGTACATCACCTAGGCAAGCCATAGGGGCTATGTTATAATGAATGCTTCTTTAAACATTATATGAAGAACTAATAAGGTTGGTGCATAGGTTACAGTTTTATATCGTACATATTTTACTTGTACGCTCATAATTCATTTGTTTTGACATTTGATTATATGAGCTTTCATACCTGCCTACTTGTTATTCTATTTGTTTTACATACTGGTACATGTTGTATATGTACTGATGTCCCTACGTTCAGGGTACTGTATTTTCTTATAAATATAGGGTCAGGTTCACAGGGGAGCAGACACCAGCATTAGGTTCTCTTGCATCTTCAGCTGACATATTAGTGAGCTTCATCTCCATCTGGAGCCAGATTATGTATAGATCTCTAGTTGGGCATATCGGGTCCTGTCTCGACTAGTTATTAGTAGTATAGCATTTTGTACTCTTTAGAGGCTTCCTAGACATTATCTAGTGTTACATTATACAGTTTTTGTTCAAATGACTCTATGGTATATATATGCATCATATGTTAGTTTTCCGCTCGTTTATTGGTTTGTGACTTTGTTATGTCATAAATTACTCGTAATAGGTGGTCATACGATTCTTGTTCGCCCCTTCGATTTGGAGCGTGACATAGTGGGGCCACTTCTTCTGATTCTTTCAACTCATCTCGTAGTTGGGTTTCAATTTCCTTTCCCTAACTAGCAGGACCTCGACTGTTGCTTCCTTTGCATTGTGGATTTTTACGAACCATACCTGTGGAGAATGTGTTAGTATCCAGACCAAACCAGTAGGCATAAAATATTTGAAGCTTGAAATGGTTGGGGTAATGATCTGTTCTCGGAGAGAACGAACCATTTCGTCACCCATTTTGTCTAAACAAAAACTTAGAAAAACAAAAAATTAAAACAGTTGATGGAAAGGACCATTTTGGATGAAAATGGTCTGTTTCTTTAGCCGTTTTGGAAAACAGAAACCACTACAATTTTACAAGTTAAAACGGCTAGGAAAATGATTCGCTTCGTAAAGAAATGATTTGTTTCTCCCTCTATTTGGAAAGAATAGTGAACAAAAGAGAATTTTCAACCTGTATTACGCTTCAAGAAACAATCAGTTATTAGGTATAACGGGTAGTTTCATGACTCATAATGATGAACTGAAATCCCAAATTCCAAGTTTTTATCCTTATTATTAAGGTTAGGATTCGTAGAGTCATTCTATGGGTCCTAATACTCATCGTGGGTAGAAAAACTAAGAGTTTGGAACTTATTCATACGGGAAGCACCACAAATATATCCACTACAATCATCGGAATTGCACGAATGCAGCTCTCCCATAATCACCAACCTAAGTTCTACATCACAACACAACTTATATACATACACATGCTACTCAGACTTCACATGGTTTATTCCTCAAGTCAAATCAAGTATTTCCACCCCACTAGCAATATACACAATCAATCAAATTACCCTCAACCCAATCCCATTTGTGTCTCTACGGAGAATACTAGTGTTCCTTGACAATCTTCAATCCTTATGGGAACCCGAATTCCCAAATTAGAGACACAAGAATGGTGGGAGTTGTAGAATAATCCAAAAAATAAAGATAGGAGAGAAAATACCTGATGATTGTGCACCTCTTTGTTGTTGAGATGAAAAGACGACGGGGGTGGGGAGAGAGAGATGATCGGCAGGAAAAATAAAGGAAGAGAGAGGAGGGGAAATTTTTGGGGAGAGAGACCGATGGATTTTAGTGTCACGACCCGATTTCTCGGTCATGATGGCACCTACAACCCTCGGTAGGTGAACCAATCCCTGTAGCCCAGGACAGTTAGTAATGGGCTACTATCTAACAAATAAGAGAACAAGACAAAGAGAACAGATAAAAGGACTATAAATATATACATATGCGGAAACTAAACAAAACCCCAAGACCTGGTATCATAGTATAGAGCCAAGACTACATACATGGAGTGCAAACGATCCAAAAGAATATATACAGATGTCTCTGAATGGTAATAGAGTACATGAAGCAAAAGATAAACTAAAGCTAAGCTCCGATCGCCAAGAGCTCACCCTCAGTCTGAAGTAGTCCCCAACAGATCTCCAAGCACGAATCACAGCGATCTAACGGCGATGGCCCACGCTAGGATCTGCACCCAAAGATGCAGGGGGGGTAGGGGTGAGCACCAAATGCGAAGCATAAGGTACCCAGTAGGTATCATAGGCCGACTGGGCACATATAGATAAAAGCATAGTAACAGACAGAATAGAAGCAAGCAGTCACAGAAATCAACGAAAGGTACACAGGAACTAGCCCAGAGGGAAATCAACAGAACCACATGTGAGGCTAGTAAGCAGAATATACACACCCATAGGCACAGGTGAAAGTAAGAACAACGCACCTGGGGTCCTTGCAATAACAATGTATTTATAAAATAAGTTTACGAAATGGACGGCGTATATATACCGGTAACCTCAAGTGTAAGAAGAAGAGAGGAAAGAGTAATGATAGCATGCTCAGAGACATGAATCAAACTCAACTAATCATACCAATCTCATACTTATCCATAATAGAGAACAATTCTGTAAGTAAATAGCAAAAGTCTACCTATAGTCCCCGGCCGCCCATACAACCGAGGAACACAAACAAGTGAAAACAAACCCTCCGGCATCCCATACTACCGGAGCGTACAATCAGCAAACAGCAAACAAGGGTGGAACCTCGAACCATGAATGATATGATGCATGAAGATCTCAAGTGCCATAGTATCTCTGTATGTACCTCCTCCGGCGCCGATCCGCCCCAGCAGGTAGGTTCCATGGAAGGACTCTGCCCGTATACCTCTACTCCCCGTATACCCCTCCTTCCGGCACACGCAGCCCGTAGCCCCTGGCCCGGATAGCAAGGTCCATGGAGGTCCCAGACCCCATACTAAATCTCAGTATCAGAACATGTATCAAGATAGAGACCCAGTCTCGATATCAAGATAGAGACCCAGTCTCGAATATGCATGCCCAGACCCTGTCCAGGACTAAAAGTAGTAGGAAAATATCTCAAAACCCCTCCAAGGGTGCCCGGGCGTAGCCGGGTCTAAACAGTAAAAAGTCATCTCAGGTGCTCGGTCCGACCGAGGCTAAAAATCATCTCAAGTGACAAGAAAACTCAACTAGCACTCCGGCCCTGCCGAGTCTAGCGTTAATCGTAAAACTGATGATTTAAAACATAATTTACTTTCTTTTACCCAAGAATACTCACAAGTCAAATCAAACCATTTCCAAATTATTTCCATTAAAAATGGGCGCCCGGGGCCATGCAAGGTTTAGAAAATAGTGCCAGTAGGCCCGAAGCCAAAACCATAGTAAAACATGGATAAAACCTCTTTATATGCATGGAAATGGTATGATCACACACAATAGCTGCCCAGCAGCTCACAATCAACCTATCGACCCTGCACAGGCCCACAGCTACTCAGCAAGCATAACCAGCCTAGAAGGATAATTCTATGCCCGGGACTCGCGGACATTCCCAAAATCCTACCTTCTATGTTCCATAGTCAACAAGGCCTCACAGGACCACAAGTGTAAATAAAATATATCGTCAAATACTACAAGAACCGGAGTTACAAAAGTAGGCGGACATGAATAAGGCGGTCAAGGTCTGTGGTACCAACCTAATAACCAACCCAAGGATGCCCATTAATACAATTTTATTCTATATATGCGGAGTCTAGGGAAAATAAATCGTAACCTACCTGTCGTCCGATGACAAGCTTGAACCTCTTCGAAAAGCTCCAAAATGAAATCACACTCGAACTCGGACTTGAATAACTTGACTAGGAAAAGTATTCCTTACTAACGTGAATACGTATTTGCAAGCATATATATATGAAGAGGTTTCAGAATTTCCTTTGGCAATTGAAAGTAATGAGTAGGACTTTAATGACCACCCATATGACAGTAACAACAAAATGAAAAGAAAAGGGTGATCATTAATCCTATTAAAGCCACTTATGAAGGATAATGTATGAGGGATAATGTGATATGCTGCCACCTTTAGCCATCCCTTGGCTGGCCACTCCCTCCACCTACACGTGGAGTGGAGGTGGCAATTACAAAGGACAAAAGAAGAAATTCTTATCCCGTTATTTATATATTCGGGTATTGCATAAATTCGTGGTAAAATAAATATAGCTTTTTAAATATACCATAATTAATAGAAAATTATTTGGAGTAAAACCTACTATATTATAATAATAAATTTCAACATAACTAAATTTACTATCTCCGTTAAAATATTATAATGTATAAAAACCTTATAAAATAAATACATATACAATTATATCGTAACAAAATATCTTTCATATACCTTTAAAATATTTTGAAAAGGCAATAATAATATAATTTTTACCAAATTCAACTTTTAAATAAAAATATTTTCAAATACACGCGATGTTAATAAAATTCTTAAATTAAGTTCGCAACTCACCACCGCACGATTTCGATACTCAAGAACTCTCTTGGAATCCTCCCTTATGTTTTCTCACTGTTTCGAAACTGAAATGGCGTTTTAAAACGTGAAGTTGAGGCTTAAATCGAGTTTAACCCGACCCGGTTCGCGACCCGGTTCGCGACCCATTTTCTGCCAGACAGTCCGCGGTAAAACAGTCATAACTTTTTACTCCGAGATCAGTTGGATGTGAGGTTTTGTGCGTTGGAAACTAGACTCGTAGACCTTCAATTTGGTATTTCGGGGGACTTCTAACTCTTTATATATTGAGAGAAAAGCTCCGAGACATTTGACCCAAAGTTCAGAAAATTTATCAAAGAACCTTACGATCAAACAAATGGACCCGGCGCCGAAATACCGGTCACGACAAGCCTTAAATGACTTGGGGCAACTACAAACAAGCCCTAACGGTTCAAGGAAAATGTATACGTGGAAATAACCGGAAGGGTCATTACATTGTCCACTACTAAAAGGGGACTTTCGTCCTCGAAAGTCAAGGTCAAGGGGGTACCTGAAGGCCCAAACAGCTGTGGATACTGAGCCCGCATATCTCTCTCGGTCTCCCAGGTAGCCTCCTCGACTGTACGGTGCCTCCACTGAACCTTAACTACCGGGATCTCTCGAGACCTCAATCTCCTGACATCTCTAGCCAAAATAGCTGTCGGCTCCTCAACAAAGGCTAAACCCTCATCCAACTGAACTGAATCCTACTGCAGCACGTGAGACTCATCTGGGACATACCGACGCAACATCGAAACATAAAATATAGGATGTATAGCTGAAAACATCGGAGGAAAGGCTAGCTGATAGGCAATGCTACCAACCCTCTGAAGAATCTCAAACGGCCCAATGTACCTGGGGGTAAGCTTGCCCCGCCTACCAAACCTCATCACGCCCTTCATGGGCGATACACGGAGAAACACCAGGTCACCGACACTAAACTCCAAGGAACGAAGCCTACAATCAGCATAACTCTTCTGCCTGCTCTGAGCTGCCCGAAGTCTGTCCTGAATCACTCGGACTCGGTCTAAGGAATCTCGAAGCAAATCTGTGCTCTGTGGCCCAGCACTAAAACCATCAAACCAACCTACCGGTGATCTGCAACGCCTGCCATACAAAGCCTCAAAAGGTGCCATGCCAATACTCGAATGGAAGCTGTTATTATAAGCAAACTCTGCCAAGGGAACAAACTGATCCCAAGAACCTCCAAAGTCAAGAACACAGGCCCGAAGCATGTCCTCCAGAATCTGAATGGTCCTCTCAGACTGGCCATCTGTCTGAGGGTGGAAAGCGGTACTAAGATGAACCTCTGTACCCAAATCTCGCTGAATAGCCCTCCAGAACTGAGATGTGAACTGAGTGCCACGGTCTGAAATATAGAAGCTGGGACCCCGTGCAATCGAACAATCTCACGAAGGTAGATCTGAGCTAACCTCTCTGCACCATAAGAAGTCTGAACCGGCAAGAAATATGCTGACTTAGTCAGCCTATCAACAATCACCCATATGGAATCAAACCCATGAGAAGTACGAGGCAAACCAACAACGAAGTCCATAGTAATCCCTTCCCACTTCCACTCAGGAATGGGAAGTCGCTGTATCAAACCACCAGGTCTCATGTGCTCGAACTTAACCTGCTGACAGTTCAAGCACTGAGATACAAACTCCGCTATATCCCGCTTCATACCACTCCACCAGTAAAGCTGTCTCAAGTCCCTATACATCTTTGTTGTGCCAGGGTGAATGGAGTATCTAGTACAATGTGCCTCATGAAGTATCAACTGAATCAAATCACTAATCCTCAGAACACAAAGGCGACTATCAACCCTCAAAACCCTATCCGAATCTAGAGTAGCCCGACTGGTCTCACCCTGAACAACCCGGTCACGAAGGCCACACAACTGCTGATCCTCAAACTGACGGCTCTGAATCTGATCAATCAAAGTAGAACGAACCTCAACACTGGCGAGAACTCTGCTAGGATCCGACAAGTCAAGCCTAACCAAACGGTTAGCCAAGGACTGGATGTCCCAGGCCAACGGTCGCTCTGAAACTAAAAGAGAAGCTAGGCTACCCATACTCACTGCCTTCTGGCTCAAGGCATCCGCTACCACGTTTGCCTTGCCCGGATGATATAGAATAGTGAAGTCATAGTCCTTCAGTAACTCGACCCATCTCCTATGTCTCGAGTTCAACTCTCGCTGACTCGTGATATACTGAAGACTACGGTGATCGGTGAAGATCTCACAGTGAACTCCATATAGGTAATGCCTCCAGATCTTGAGCGCGAAAACTACTGCTGCCAACTCTAAGTCATGAGTGGGGTAGTTGCGCTCGTGAACCTTCAGCTGCCTCGACGCATATGCTATTACTCGACCCTGTTGCATCAACACACAACCAGGACCAACCCCAGAAGCATCACAATACACGGAGAAGCTCTGACCCTCAACCGGCAAAGTCAAAACTGGAGCTGAAGTCAATAAGGCCTTAAGCCTCTGGAAGCTATCCTCACACTGATCCGACCATTGAAATGGGACATCCTTCCTAGTCAGCATGGTCAAAGGTGCTGCTATGGAAGAAAATCCCTCAACGAACCATCTGTAGTAACCTGCTAACCCAATAAAGCTGCGAACCTCAGTAACAATAGTATGTCTAGGCCACTCACAAACCGCTGAAATCTTTCCCGGATCAACCCTAATCCCATCCTTAGACACCACGTGCCCTAGGAATGCAACTGACTCAAGCCAAAACTCACACTTTGAGAACTTGGCATAAAGCCGATGATCACTCAAAGTCTGGAGTATAACCCTCAAGTGATACTCATGTTCATCTCTACTACGCGAGTATACCAAGATGTCGTCAATAAAAACTATCACAAATGAGTCCAAATACGGGCTAAGAACCCTGTGCATCAAGTTCATAAAGGCTGCGGGGGCATTAGTCAACCCAAAAGACATCACCAGGAACTCATAATGGCCATAACATGTCCTGAATGCTGTCTTAGGGATGTCCTCCGCCCTAATCCTCAACTGATGGTAGCCGGACCTCAAATCAATCTTTGAAAACACGACTGAACCCTGAAGCTAGTCAAACAAATCATCAATCCTCGG
This sequence comes from Jaltomata sinuosa, assembly GCA_003996215.1. Classification (NCBI taxonomy): domain Eukaryota; kingdom Viridiplantae; phylum Streptophyta; class Magnoliopsida; order Solanales; family Solanaceae; genus Jaltomata; species Jaltomata sinuosa. The sequence continues at coordinate 179,265 of QJPP01002946.1, forward strand.
CATCGGATACCTATTCTTCACTGTCACCCTATTCAGCTGCCGATAATCAATACACATGCGCATCGACCCATCCTTTTTCTTCACGAAGAGAACAGGAGCACCCCAAGGTGACACACTCGGTCTAATAAACCCCTTAGCTAACAAATCCTGGAGCTGCTCCTTAAGCTCCCTCAACTCAAGCAGAGCGTACGGTAAGGAGAAATAGAAATGGGCCTGGTGCCCGGCTCTAACTCAATAGCGAAATCAATATCTCTCTCAGGTGGAAGGCCTGGCAGGTCGGTAGGAAACACATCGAGGAAGTCTCTAACCACAGGAACAGACTCAGGAGAAGTTGGGTCAGCACTAACATCTCGGACATATGCTAGATAAGCTAAACACCCACGGGAAATCAACTTCCTAGCTCGAAGACAAGAGATGATCCCTGATGGTGCATGGCTAACCGAACCCTGCCACACAACCGGGGATACACCGGGCACAGCTATGGTAATGGTCTTGGCATGAAAATCCAAAACTACACGGTGAGGGGATAACCAGTCCATGCCAGTAATCACATTCAAAAATCTAATTATCAAAATCATCAAATCACCCCAAGTCTCTATTGAGATCACAATAGATAGACATACAAGATCTCACAATCCGGATCCACTTACTAAAGAATCTCCTACTGGGGTCGAAACAGAAACAGGAACAGATAATGGCTCACTAGCCAACCCCAAACAAGGAACAAAGTAGGCAGATACATATGAACAAGTGGATCCAGGATCAAATAAAGCCATAGCAGACTGATGGCACACAGAAATCATACCTGTAATCACAGCATCTGAGGCCTCTGCCTCTGGTCTCCTAGGGACCACGTAAAACTGACGACGACCTCCACCTGCCCGACCGCCATCCCTACCACCTGCTCTGCCGCGCGGAGCACTACCTCTACTCTGACGACCACCCCCTCTAGCCGGGGGCTGAACTACCCGTAAAGGCTCGGCCAACTGAACTGTACCCTGCTGAGGGCAATCTCTAGAAAAATGACCAACCGCACCACAAGTAAAACAAGCCCCTGATGGCCTACTCAGTCGAGATGAACCAGCAGATCCCGTATGACCACCATGACCTGATGCCCCAGAAACTGTACCCCTCGAAGACTGGCCGCTATTGCCCTGATGGCTGCCCTGACCCTGCTCGAACTGGGTACTACCGAAAGTCTGAAGGGAAGCCTGAACCGGTCGGCTGGACTGACCCTGGTACTGCTGTGGCTGATAACTCCGGCTCCACTGGCTAGGACCTCTACCACCATATCTGGAACCACTGTAGACACCCTGATGCCGAGGCCTCTTATCTCTGGACCCCTGATCGTGTCGCTGTAAGTCCTGCACAGTGCGGGCATAGTCTACGATAGCCTGAAATGACCGACCACTGGCAACCAATATCTCAGCTGGCTGCCTGATCTCTGGCCTCAAACCCCATACAAATCTGTGAATCCTATCTGCCTCGGTAGGAATGATCATAGCTCCGAACGGTGCTAGCTGATGAAAATGGGTCTCATACTCTAAGATAGTCGTAGACCCCTGCACAAGGTGAGTAAACTTCTCCCTGCGACGCTCATGATCACTCTGAGGTAGGAACTTGGCCATAAAGGCCTCATAAAACTCAGACCAGGTCAAAAGAGGTGAGGATGGTGGTCTACAAGCAACCTGGGCCCTCCATCATAACTTCGCTGGGCCCTCCAACTGATAGGTAGTATAACCAACCCCATGAGTCTCCAACAAACCCAAATGATGCAACATCTCCTCACAGGTAGTAATAAAGTCATGTGGATCCTGCCCAGAAGTACCAGCAAACCTCGGAGGTGCTAACCTCAAAAACCTACCCAACGCCTTCTGCTCTGACTCTGTCATAACTGGGCGAGGAGCAAGAGGCTGTGCAACAGATGGAATCGGAATGACCTCCGCACGGGGAGCCATAGTAGCAGGCTGCGCTCCTGAGCTCTGTGCACCCAGGAATGCCCCCTGAGCGGATGTCTACGCTACCTCAGAAGGCTGCTCTCCAATCACTCCCAAAAGCTGTAATAGTAATCCCCGAATATCCGGAGACTGAGCTGCGGTTGGAGCTGGCACAGAAGTGGGCACTGGAGCTGGTACTGGAGCTAGCGCTAGAGCTGGCGCTGGAGCTGGTGCTGGAGCTGGTGCTCGAGCTGGTGCTAGAGCGGGAGGCTCATCTCCGCGTGATGCCGATGATCTCGTACGAACCATCTGCGGAATAATGAAGTAGAATAAATGAGATTTTCAGAAACTTCAAGGGTTCTACGCACGACACTGAAGCAATGAAAGAGTCAAATTCCTAAAATGTCACTGTATCCTCCCAAAGATTGAGTACGGACGTCTCCGCCCCGATCTGCAGGACTCTACTAGACATTGGCTCCTATACCGATGACACCGGTGAACCTAAGGCTCTGATACCAAGTTGTCACGACCCGATTTCTCAGTCATTATGGCACCTACAACCCTGGTAGGTGAACCAATCCCGGTAGCCCAGGACAGTTAGTAATGGGCTACTATCTAACAAATAAGAGAACAAGACGAAGAGAACAGATAAAAGGACTATAAATATATACATATGCAGAAACTAAACCAAACCCCAAGACCTGGTATCATAGTATAGAGCTAAGACTACATACATGGAGTGCAAACGATCCAAAAGAATATATACAGATGTCTCTGAATGGTAATAGAGTACATGAAGCAAAAGATAAACTAAAGCTAAGCTCCGATCGCCAAGAGCTCACCCTCAGTCTGAAGTAGTCCCCAACAGATCTCCAAGCACGAATCACAGCGATCTAACGGCGATGGCCCACGCTAGGATTTGCACCCAAAGATGCAGGGGGGTAGGGTGAGCACCAAATGCGAAGCATAAGGTACCCAGTAGGTATCATAGGCCGACTGGGCACATATAAGATAAAAGCGTAGTAACAGACAGAATAGAAGCAAGCAGTCACAGAAAATCAACGAAAGGTACACAGGAACTAGCCCAGAGGGAAATCAACAGAACCACATGTGAGGCCAGTAAGCAGAATATACACACCATAGGCACAGGTGAAAGTAAGAAATAACGCACCTGAGGTC